>JAQQSO010005372.1:0-12099 GCA_028658305.1 Pachyuromys duprasi
ACACACACACATATATCAGCCCTTGCTTTTTCTTTAACAACAAAATCTTCTGCTGAGAAAGGCAGACATATTTGTTTTGCTAACAGGCTTTATATTAAAGAATAAAGAGGTTTCAGGTGTAACTTTTTACTATTCCTTTATTTAAAGGAACTTGCTTTACAATGACAGCTCCCAACAGGCAAGCATTTGTGTCTTAGATCAGGGAGAGATGCCATGGAGACATTCAGCTTAGAATCTCTCCCTATAATGTCTGGCTGTAGGTCTCTGCATCCACTCTCATTTGCTGTGGAGGAAGCCTCTCTGATAACAACTGGATAAGGTACCCATCTATGAATACAGCAGAATATCATTTCTTTCTTTCTTTTTTCCAGTTATATTTGGTTCTACCGTAGGATTCTTGTTTATCCGGTCTCTGGTTCCTGGCCATCCAGGCAGAGAACGGCATGAGATCTTTCTGTGGCATGCATCTCAAGTTAAACTAGACATTGATTGGACATACTGCAAGTTCCATTACCCCATTATATCTTTCAGGCAGGACAGTTTATAGGCAGGTGTTTTCTGGCTGGGTTGGTGTCCAGGTTATTCTTTCTGTATCTTGCAGAGTACCTTTCCACACCAGAGAAAGTAGAATGTGGAAGTAAAGGCTCCATGCAATGCCAGCTTAACTTTTCTAGACTCAACAAGCTGTGTGGGTGTTGGCTTTGGTGATGGGGTCTAATGTCAGTCTGAGGAGAACAACCCTCTGTCCTAGCATCAGCCTGTGTTGTTTAGAGATCTCCATGGGACTCACTCAGCCAACAACTCAACTGAATGCAACACAGTTCCACCACTTGTGGCCTTGTCTGGCTACAAACGATGGCCAGTTCAGACTGAATTCTCTGTTCTTAAGAGTCCTCACTAAGGACATTAAAGTGGAAATTTCTGGTTTCTTTGGAAATTTAGTTTTGTCATGTGAACATATTTTTTTTTGTTTTGATCCAAGTGTGGAATGTGGGAATGTTTCCCCACACATGGAAAACAGACCCCATGAAAAGGTGCATGATGTTTGTCAGCTGAAAATTACCTCATGTTGGGGCATAGATTTTGTGAACTGGAAAACGTCCTCGTTTGGAAACTGAGAAGGGATAAATGGTAGCCCACAGACAGTGAGACAATGATATTGCATTGCTATGCTTTGCAGTGGTTTGGATCCTTTGCTGGTCTTTACAGAGAGACACACTCCAGAGAATCGCATGTGGTGCTTTGAAGGAGTTTTGCCTCTTTGGCAGACTTATGCAATTTGGGCAGAACATTGCCGCTTCTACGGAATCGTTCCATTTCTGCTAATGAGTGCTGCTGCTACTGCATTGCTGTTTAGCTAGATTGCTGGTATCCTGAAGAGTTTGGTAATCCCCAAAGAAGCTATTGAGCCTTAGTAGCACGAAGTATCTAAAAGAGGTCTACAGCCCCTTTCCCTACTAATTTCCTGCCTAAGGTCAGGGAGTTGGAAGGGAAGTAGAGGTGTTTAAAAACTTTAAATAAGGTGGGTGTTTGAAAAGTCTAAGTCTCCACTGGAGAGATAGCTCAGTGGTTAAAAATATTGGCTGCTTTTCCAGTGGACCCCTGTTCAATTCCCAGTACCCACATGGCAGTTCGCATCTATCTGTAACTCCAGTACCAGAGGATCTGACACACTCACACAGACATACATGCAGGCAAAACACCAGTGTTTACAAGAGAAAAAAAGAAAAGAAGTCTAAGCCTACAGTACACACCTTCATAGATTACTGGAAGTTTCCACTGCACTAGATTTTCACACTGCTCCTCAGATGCCCCCCATTGGATGTGATGTCAAGCAGTCTGGTAGATATGATGAAGATGGGAAGTATGTGGCCCCATGAGCTTTTTCTTTATAATCCCCTGCCTGACAAATGTCATTCAGGAGACCTATTTATGGACCTGGCCAGTATCCATGGTTCTGGCCAGTATTTAATAACTCTTGCTTCAAATTTGGCTCAAAAGCTGTGGTAGTGGTTTAATTCTTACCCAGTGGGCTTAACAGAATCCCTGTGTGAAAGCTCTAAAAGTCCATGAGTGAAGCTGTGAAAGTGAAGTCCAGGTTGCATTCATTGTCCATTCTGCAGACAAAGCAGGGTTAATTCATTCCTGCAAGGTGGAGAGGAGAGTGGGGAGAACACTGTCTCAGATAGTAGTAAGACCCCTCAGGTTGTGAAAGTCTTGGAAGTTCTCACTCTAAAGAAATGATAAATGGTTTGGGAGATACCCGTGTTTAACTTGACTTAAATGTGATATATATGCATTGAATATTATCTAGAATCCTAATGATTTTTTAATATTTTAATTTTAATTACTTACAATTTATTCACTTTGTATCCCCCCATATCCCCCTCCTTCCTCCCCGCCCAATCCCACCATCCCTCCCCCTTCTCCATTCATGCCCCTCCCCAAGTCCACTGATAGGGGAGGTCTTCCTCTCCTTCCTTCTGATCCTAGTCTATCAGTCTCATCAGGAGTGGCTGTATTATCTTCCTCTGTGGCCTGGTAAGGCCATTCCCCCCTCAGTGGGAAGTGAGCAAAGAGCAGGCCAATCAGTTCCTGTCAGAGACAGTCCCTGTTCCCATTGCTATGGAACCCACTTGGATACTGAACTGCCATGGGCTACATCTATGCAGGAGTTCTAGGTTATCTCTATGCATGGTCCTTGGTTCTCAGAAAAGAACCCTGTGTCCAGATTTTTGCTTCTCTTTCTCTCCTTGTGGAGCTCCTGTACTCTTCAGGTCTTACTATTTCCCACTTCTTTCATAAGATTCCCAGCACTCTACCCAAAGGTTGGTCATAAGTCTCAGCATCTGCTTTGATACTCTGCAGGGTAGAGCCTTTCAGAGGCCCTCTGTGGCAGGCTCCTGCTCAGGGCTAAAATCAATAAATTAGAAACAAATAAAACAATTCAAAGAATCAATGAAACCAAGAGCTGGTTCTTTGAGAAAATCAACAAGATAGACAAACCCTTAGCCAAACTAACTAAAAAGCAGAGAGACACTATCCAAATCAACAAAATCAGAAATGAAAAGGGGACATGATGACAGACACTGAAGAAAACCAAGCAGTCATTAGGTCTTACTTCAAAAGCCTATACGCCACAAAATTTGAAAATCTAAATAAAATGAACAATTTTCTTGATCAATCCCAATGATTTTTATTTTATTCATTTTTATATCAGTTATATCAGTTAAAATTAACTAAAAGTATTAATATTATATTGAAATATGTTAAACATAATAATGTGATAGAGAGTGAGTAGAGGATAAGGGGTTTTACTTTATATTGCACAGTATGAGACATGTTTTGTGTCTGCATTATTCTTTGTGAATTTTATTAAATTTTTTTCTTACAATATATTTTGATGATATTCTTTCTCCTCCCCAAATTTCTCCCTACCCATTCAACTCCTTGTTCTCTCTCTCTATCTCAAAATTTTTGAAAAGAGATAAACAACAAAACATTGGAAGATCAAATGAATAAATTTTTAAAAAGAAAATCAATAAAGCAAAACAAAACATATTAGCACAAAACAAAAAAAAATCACAAAAGAAAAATTAAAACTATGAAGTCTATTTTCTGTTGTCCAATTATTCCTAAGCATCAGGCCTGCCCTAGAGAGTGGTTGATATACACAATGGCATTCCAGTGAAGACAACTATTTTCTTTTTTTTTTTAATTTATTTATTTTTATATCAATCACAGGTTAGTTACTTTACATCCGAGGCGTAGCCTCCTCCCTCAATCCCTCCCACCCGCCCACTCCCTCCCTCATCTCTCTCCTCCCCGCCCCCTCCAAGTCCACCAACAGGGGAGGACCTCCTCCCCTTCCATCCAACCCCAGCTCATCCTGTCTCCTCAGGGCTGGCTGCAATGTCCTCCCCTGGGATCTAGCCAGTTTGTCACTCCCCGGCTTGTATGGGGGAGGGTCAAAGAGTCAGGACAACTATTTTCTGTTTCTCAACATCTATCAGTTGAAAATAGCTTCCTGATTACGTGTGGAACTTTGTGTCCCCTTCCTTTCTCAGTACTGAAATTCTGTTTGGGTTGAACCTGTGCATGTCCTATGCATATTGTCACGGTTTCTGTAAGTTCATATGTCATAAGTGTGTCAATCTTATGTCTGGAAGATACTGTTTCATTGAAGTCATCTGCCACTTCTAGCTCTTCCAGTCTTTCCACCTCCTCTTTTTCGTAGATCAGTAAGTCTTGCAGGGAGCAGTTTGATAAAGACTGGGTACTCCAAAGTATCTTACTCTGCATATGGTCCAGTTATGGGTCTCTGTATTGATTTCCATCTATGCTAGAGTTTCTATGATGTAGTTTAGTGATGTTCTGATCTAAAGGTGTAATAGTCTCTAAAAGTCGTTTTATTGCTATGATCCTTTAGCAAAATAATTGTAGTAGCTTTCCCCCTAAACCAACAGCCTATGTAGTCTCAGGTTACTGGCCACCTGAACAGTATTCAGGTATGGTTTCCATCTCAGGAAGTAGACCTTAAATCTAATTTTTAAAATGTTATGGTTTCAATGCAGCCACTCCTGCTGAAACCTGATAGACTAGGATCAGAAGGAAGGAAAGGAAGACCTCCCCTATCAGTGGACTTTGGGGAGGGGCATTGTGGAAAAGGGGGAGGGAGGGATTAGGAGAGGTGGAGGTAGGGAACGACGGGGGATACAAAGTGAATAGAGTGTAATTAAGAAAAATTAAAAAAAAAAACAGAAAATGTTATGGTTTGTTACTTCCATAACATTTGCACCAGTATGAGTTTTTTTTTCTTTAAATTAAAGGTGGTTATTTCACCAAGGGCCAGTATTTCACAAATCTCAGTCTTGTCAAACTCTTGTGTGTATGACTGTTCGCCCCACCCCCAAAATCCCTGAGACTTGATGGTCTATCACATCCTTCCCATTTGCATGAATTATGAATTAGCCAGTCTCCTCAGCTTGTGAGGTCAAACTCCTGCCCCTAGGATGAGACACAGTCCTGCCCGAATTAAACTAAAACCCCAATGACTTCCCTGCCCCAGTGTTTTTTATAGCCTTATTTGGATCATGGTGAGTCCTTTTCCAAAAAAGAAATTACCTTGTTGGTTTACTTCCACGTTGTTCATGTAATTCTTTACACAAAAGCAAGAATGTTATTTTGCAATAGCAGTCAGTTAAAGGCTTCATTGAAGTGATAATATCTTAAAAATAGTTACAACAAGAAACAACTTGAAGATAGATCATCCAGACAAAGAAAACCAAGATAAAGGAGAAGGATAAATGGACTGGGCAGGTCATTGTGAAAAGTATTAATTTTATTCTAAGAGTATGAGTCATTCTGGAGATGGCAAATAAGTATATAAAAATGTTTTCTGGTTCTTGCAAGAACAGTTGTTAAAGATGAATTATTTTAATTATATGTGCATGAGGATATGCATAGGTCCAGGTGCCCTCAGAGGCCAGAGGCATTGGATCCCCTGGAACTGGGCTTACAGGTGGTTGTGGGCTGCCCATTATGGTTGCTGGGAACCAAACTTTGATCATCTAAAAGAGAAGTATTCACCTTAAAGACTGAGTCATCGCTTTAGCCCTTGTAAAAACACTCTGACTGCTATGTGGATAATATATTGAAAAGGAAGTCAATTAAGGTTAAGGAAATATGACAGAAAGTAATTGGATAAATGTGTTTGTGAGCAACAATTGAAATAGACAAAAGAATTGGCGCAGTGAGACAAAAGTAGCAACAAGTTTTGAAAATGAAATAACAGTAAATGCTAAAATCACTTAAAGCAAGGTATAAGAATAGGGATAACAGATTCCATGTAACAGGAATAAAGACTTCTATATTAAGAATGTTCAAATTCCCGTTTTTGTTACACATCAAAGTGTGTGAACAATAAGATTGAATTTCCTTTTTGATGTTTAATTGAAAAACTGGAAATAATTTTAAATTTATTAAATATATGATGGAATATAATATTGCCCAGGAAGAGAATGTAAACAGAGACCAGCACTCCTGACAAAGGGATAGGAATGTCAGAACTCTATATTTTTAAAATTTCCAAATAGAACGCTTTTTTAGTATGAAGCTAATTGTGCAACACCAATAATAATCTCACTGTTTTGGAGACAAGGTCTCTGTACAAATCTTTGGCTAATTTGGAACTCCTGAAGTAGACAAAGGTAGCTTAGAATTCACAGAAATCCACCTGCACCTGTTTCCCATGTGTTGCATGCAGCTAAAGGCATACCTACTTTTGTTTCATTTCAAAATGTCTTTATTAAATAAAGGTTATAAATAAAGCAAGAAAGAGATAGGAAACAGAAAATGAACAAGTAAATGTGTATAATTAAAGGAGTTAATAAAGGAGTTATAAGTCTCAAGTAAAAGCACTTATAAGTGCTGGGTTCACCAATTAGAACACTGTCAAAGATTCACTTGAAACTCTTAATGACTTCTCTCTAATTTCTTCAAAGTATCAAACCTCTGGGTACAGTTAAAGAAAAGAGAGAGGGGGGAGAGACAGACAGAGAGAAAGAGAGACAGAGAGAAAGTAAATCACTGTGTTTATCGATGTGATCAAAATAAAAATGGTGGGCAAGACAGTTTGAATTTATTTTGTCTTTCTAGCAGAAATGTAATATTTTCCTCAGGCAGACTTCCATTATGAAATTAAACTTTAACTATAAAGCAATTTGTAAAGAAACACCATGGAATGTTCATGGGAAAAAGAGGACACATGACTGCAGCATATCAAAGGGAAACATGAACAGGTCAGGTGTCTAAGTACATAGAGGCTAGACAGACAAACCTCTGATTTTATATTTCTTATAGCAACATTCCTGATGTTGCTTGAAGAGTACATGTACAAATATATATATATATACATATATATGTGTATATATATATGTATATATATATATTTACTCTAAAGGAAAACCTAGCGGAAGCGGGAAAACATTATCTTGAGTGTTTTATGAAGTATTGGTATCAGCTTTCTCCAAACTGATAAAAAGCAAACACTATTGCAGCAGAAGGTGCCTCAGTGGGTTGAAATCAGAAAATATAACTTTCACTTGCGGGGTTACTAATGTGCCATTCATCAGTGTATTATCTATCTCAAACTTGTTCTTTCACAATCTAGATATTGAGATAAAATACAGGGAGTTAAGCGATTGTCTCAAGTTTATATAACCAATCATGAGAACCACAAAGGCTTGAAGCCCAAACTCTTTCCCACAACTGATTCACCTAAGCAACACACTGTAAAATGGCCACTTCCATGCAGAGGAAAATAGTTTAGGTTGTTTTCTAGTTCAGTGACAAGAAGCCATTCACATGTGATCATTGGCAATTAATTGTCATTTTATTAAAGTAATTCTTAGTGACATGGAATTATAGTTCAAGGAACATAACATTGCCAATAATTACAAACCAACTCATAAAATATCTACAGAGCACTCACTTGTCCAGGACCTTGTGTTTAAGTAACTGTCCTGTGAGACAACAAAACTAACAGTAACGGCCACTGACGTATTTAAGCAGAACTCATGATCACCAAGACAACTGAATGACAATGCAAATATAATGAACCTGGACTTGCTGCTTGGGGCTTTGGAGCACACACCTTCTCTTTCAGAGGCAACAGTCCCAAACCTGGGTGTCTGAGGCAACTATTGAGACATAGAAGAGGGAAAGGCAGATTAAAATGAAAACGCAGTACATTATCTAAGTTAATCTACTCAGAGCAAACTTGCTTCTATCACCACTGTGTTCTGTCATACAGGTAATTTTTCTCATAATCTTAGTTTTCAAAATGTCCAAGAAGAGAACACATTTTATTTGTAATGCATTCATAGCCTAAACAAAATAATTCTGAAAATACATCCTTTAATCCTCTGACCTTCAGCTTTCCTGCAGACTAAGCAAGTTTTCCACCTTAAAACAAACGTCTTAGTGAAATATCAATAGAATTGTGCCAGTGTTCCATTGGCTAGTCTATCTCCAGCACCTCAGGAAAGTCAACTGAAGGCTGATTTTTCTGGGCTTTCAGACCATACTGAAAGATTTTGCTTAGTGTTTATTCTGGATTATCTGGCTGTTTTTCACATTTCTCTCCAGTCAAAATATGTTTCCATCTTCATCTAAAGGTAAAGAAATCAAGGGGAGACTGTGACAGCTGAGAAATCAGGGGGCTGCCATCACCTGCAGAGAGTCTCCATCATCAAGAGCTTTCTCACAGAGACCCAGAGATGGTGAGACAGTGGCAGCCCTGGAGAGGAAGCACTAAGTGGTCCTGCTGTCAACATCCTGGACCCCAGAGGTAGGACATCGGGGTCTTCTCCAGCACAGTGATGTTAATCTTAATGCTAATCCTGGAAAATAACATTTTTTTGGTTGCCAAAAACATCTGAGAAGTAAAATAAAAGAACTCAAATTGTTTGAGGACAGTCTGGTCTACAAAGTGAGTCCAGGACAGCCAACACTCCACAGATAAGCCGTGTATTGAACCCCTCCCCTCCAAAAACAACCCTCAAATTGACCTGAAAATATCAGGCTCCTACCCAGAACTCTGAGATAAATGTTGATAAATATTGTAAATCTCCACAGAATCTATTCATTATTACAAGAGAAGAAGAAAAAGCTCTATCTTAACTTTTTATTTCATGCATTTTGGAACAGCAGAGTGTAATCAAGAAACGTGGATTAAGTTAAAAGGAAAAATTTAAATATTTTGTTCTTGAAAAAAATATAGTTAGACAAGATCCACCTTTTTTAATCCATTCACAATTCATATTGTGAAATACTAAAAGTTATTCTAAAGTTGTATGTATATTTTTATTTGGCAGGAGTGTTTTTATTCTTTTTAAATTAACCTCTGAGTTATAGTAATAGTGAAATTTATTTTTAAAGTTGACAGCATGAGATGGACTTCAATTTTAAGAGAATTTTCATTATTTGCAACAAGTGTGGCTGTCATACTCAGTGTGTACCAACTATTCATTCCTCTTCTGGAATATTTTGAGTTGTAACAGATCTCAGTAATCATTTTTCTTCCTGTGCAGGTTGATAAAAAGCAAAACTCAGCCTCAGTTAACTGAAAAAAAATAGTGCTCAAAAAGTCATGAAATGACTCTCTCTAAATGACTATTTCAAGCTACAACCAGTTAGTTTAGTCAGTGTGCCTACTTTTGAGTTAGGGCCACAATTTAAACCAATTTCCTCATAAGCATCAGAAAAAAAATTGAAAAGTCATGACTAACAGAAAAAAAAAACAAAACTTGAATATTTTATCTGTGAAGAGAGTCACATGAAGGTATCAGTTTCATGTTTAGCTGGAATTGTTTTTAACAGAATACTTTATACATCATGTGCTGAATGGCAATCTTTATGCCCATGAAGCCATCACCACAACCTTTGTTCCAACCTTATCCATCACTTTCAGAAGCTGACTTCTGCCACCTGTACGCATCACTATTGGATGTGTGATACGCACTGTCAAAGATCTGTCTTATAACAATTTTGTCAATAGAGTTCTGTCTGGTACAGCCATTGTTATTTTTTTCTTTAGATGGTAAGTTTTCTTTGTAACATCTGACAGTAAGATGTTAGTCATTAGCTCAATTGTCATAAGTGTTGGAAGTTCTTACATGCTTGTGGGTGTCTACGGGAATCTATCTTGAAGTTCTGTTGAATTATGCTGAGTTCATAGTTCCTTTAAGTAGAGACATGTTATAAATTATTTTCAACAAGCTGAAAAAGTGGTATATGTATGAAATAATTTTCTAATTCATCTACTATTTACTGTCACCTCACTTAGGTATTGTTGCAAAGTATAAGCCTATATTTTAATTTAAAACAATAACTGCATGTGGTTTTTCTACTATTATTTACAGTGGGTTTCTATTAGTTAAAAATCATTGATAAATACATTGAGGAATGTATTAAATATAACAGCTAGAGAAGAAAACTGCAGAGATCATGTCTACTTCCTTAGTTTTCACACCACTGTTTGGGAGGATGTTTAATAATCTTAAGCCAAATTTTTGATGATTATACCCTACTCTTACTAAATGAACTTAGTAATTATGGGGAGCAACAGTATACTTTTAATCTGACATTAACAGAACAGCTAAACGTTTTATTTTTTATTTATTTTTAATGTTAGTTACATTTTATTAACTTTGTGTCCCAGCTGTATCCCGCTCCCTCTTTCCCTCCAAATCCTACCCTCCCTCTTTCATCTCCTCCCTGCCCCTTTCCAAGTCCACTGATAGGGGAAGACCTCCTCCCCTTTCATCTGACCCTGTTTTATCAGGTATCTTCAGGACTGGCTGCAAAGTTCTCCTCTGTGGCCTAGCAGGGCTGCTACTCCTTTTGGGGGTGGGGAGGTCAAAGAGCCCGCCATTGAGTTCATGTCAGAAATATTCCCTGTTCCCCTTACTAGGGTACCCACTTGGTTACTGAGCTACCACGGATACATCTGAGCAGAGGTTCTAGGTTATATCCATACATGGTCCTTGGCTGGAGAAAAAGCCTCTTATAAGACCCCTGTACCTGGTTATATTTGGTCCTTGTGGAGCTCCTATCCTCTCCATGCCATATTAACTCCCCCTTCTTTCATATGATTCCCTGCACTATGCTGAAGGTTTGGTTATGAGTCTTAGTACCTACTTTGCTCCACTGCTAGAAAGAGTCTTTCAGAGGCCCTCAGTGGTAGGTTCCTCTCCTGTTACTTGCTTTCTCCTATATCCAATGCCCATCCCATTTGTCTTTCTAAGTGAAGCCTGATCATCTTACCCCTGATCTTCTTTCTTATCTTCTTTAGGTATATAGATTTCATTATGTTTATCATATCTTATAGGTCTAAATAAGTGAGTATATACCATGTGTGTCTTTCTCCTTCTGGGATACCTCACTCAGAATGATCTTTTCTAGATCCCACCATTTGCCTGCAAATTTCATGATTTTCTCTTTTTTAATTGCTTAATAGTTTTCGATTGTGTAAAAATACCAAAATTTCTGTATCCATTCCTCGGTTGATGGACATCTGGGGGGTTGTTTCCAGGTTCTGGCTATTACAAATAAAGCTGCTACAAACATGGTTGAGCATGTTGTTTACTTGAGCATATTTTGGATATATGCCTAGGAGTGGTATAGTTGGGTCTTGAGGAAGCACTATTACTAATTGTCTGAGAAAGCACCATATTGATTTCCAAAGTGGTCACACCACTTTACATTCCCACCAGCAATGGAGGAGGGTTCCTCTTTCTCCACAACCTCTCCAGCATGTGTTGTTGTCACTTGAGTTTTTGATTTTAGCCATTTTGATGGGTGTAAGGTGAAATCTCAGGGTCGTTTTGATTTGCATCTCTCTGATGGCTAAGGACGTTGAGCATTTCTTTAAGTGTTTTTCTGCCATTCTACAGTCCTCTACAGAGAGTTCTCTGTTTAGCTCCATACCCCATTTTTTAATTGGATTACTTGATTTGTTGCTTTTTAACTTCTTTAGTTCTTTATATATTCTGAATATAAGCCCTCTGTCAGATATAGGGTTGGTGAAGATTCTTTCCCAGTCTGTAGGTTGTCATTTTGTTCTGACAACAGTGTCTTTTGCTTTACAGAAGCCTTTCAGTTTCATGAAGTCCCATCTATTGATTGTTGCTCTTAGAGCCTGTGCTGTTGGTGTTCTGTTCAGGAAGTTGTCTCCCGTGCCAATGAGTTCTAGGTTCTTCCCCACTTTTTCTTCTAACCAATTTAGAGTATCTGGTTTTATGTTGAGGTCTTTGATCCACTTGGACTTTACTTTTGTGCAGGGTGATAAATATGGTTCTATTTTCATTTTTTTCACATAGACATCTAGTTGGACCAGTACCATTTGTTGAAGATGCTGTCTTTTTTCCATTGAATGGTTTTGGCTTTTTTGTCAAAAATCAAGTATTCATAGGTGTGTGGGTTTATTTCTGGGTCTTCTATTCAGTTCCATTGATCCTCCTTTCTGTTTCTATGCCAATACCATGCAGTTTTTATTACTATTGCTCTATAGTACAGCTTGAGGTCAGGGATGGAGAT
>JAQQSO010005373.1:0-12099 GCA_028658305.1 Pachyuromys duprasi
ATGATACCAATCTACTTAAAAGTTTTTGAAGAGTAGAAAAAGTGAAGAAAAGCGTGCACAAGGCTGGTGATCAACTTCAATAAAATCTCTTGCTACCAAAAGGAAGCGTGAACAAACAAATATAGAAAACATGCCCCACTTCTTTCAATGACTGAAGAACTCATATAATCAATGAGAAAAAGAACATCTATCTAATAGACAAATGGATAAAAAATAGCAGCCAGCAGTGCGCTCTACACACAGAATAAATGGCTGGTAAGCATGAAATCAGTCTATGACGGGTAGAATGAATGTAATCTAATTTTCACTTACCAAACAAACAAATTAAAAACATTACTTGACAAATCACACTTGGAGAGAGTTTGAGATGGAGCAACATTAAAGAAATATGCATGTAAGTCTCAGACCTCAATGTAGTTTTTGATGTTTATCAACATAGAAAATGCACATAGCCCTCGGCACAAAGAATGCTACTTCTAATGAGCCAACTTAACCTTGGAGATATTGACATATTTGAACAATGGAACCTGGAGGAGGTATTTTATGGCTACACAATGAAAAAGTCATCTATCATGGTGGGGTTGATAATGAATCAAGAATGGTATTTTCAAATAAGAAGTATTGACGCTGTCTCACATTGTAAGGACATTTATAAGAAATGCAAATTAGTTGTTTGTCTAATTCTCCGATGTTTTCAGGAAATATGTCTACAAAAGTATAGACGTTTGCATAAGCAAAATGACTCTGGGAAGATTTAGGAAACATTAGCACAGCGGGCACATCTAAGCAAGAAATTTTCAAGACTTAATAGAGATGGCAGGATTAAATTTCCATCATAATCCCTTTGGTCTTTGAATGCTTATCTATTTTGCATATGTAGGTTTTAATTAATTAAACATGTTCTTAGACAATTTCACACATATACATAATGTATAATTAATGCTCACAGGCCCCATGCTCTACCATCTTGCTACCTTCCTTATCTATTCCTTTCCTCCCTACAATATTTTTCTCTATAGTCATGGCCATTCAGTTTGTTGGATGACTCAGAGTTTAATCTGGGCTGTCTGCATGATGTGGATCTGGAGGTGTCTGATTAAGCCTTTTGAGCCTAACAAAGGATACCTAACTAAAGATGGAGATTCCTTTTCACCCAGATCTGGTTTTTAAAGAAGACTGATTAACAAGCTAAATCCAAAATAAATATGACATTATGAAAGTAGGGGAAAAATTGACAGTGAAATCCCGTGCAGTTTTAACACATAGGCTTCATCTTCTTAAAAAAAAACCTAGTTAAGAACTGTTTCTAGCCTCTACTTCTGTACTCACTAGCTTTTGTAGTTCCAATATAATTCAATATATTTCCAATTAACTCCTTAAACAGTCTCAGGAAGTCACCTACCTTGAACATTTTAAATGTGACAGCCTGTCAATTTCTTTTTTCACTCAGAGTGCATCTTACCTTAGAATTGCATCATTACAAGGCATTATGTCTGGGTGGTTGTGCCATTATATTTTAAGTCAGTTTCAGTTTGTGTGGTCATGTTTATTAATTCAAGTGAAATTTTAGGTCTTTTGCAAAATAGCATGTAAAATTTATGAAAATATTTTATTTCCCACGAAACTTACCAGTGAAGACTATTTGGGACAGGAATGCTTGCATTCATGCATTCGGGCACAAATTGAGTCTTTTTCCTTGTGCAGATATGCTAATAATGTCAGTACCCATAGGTCCAAACTACACTCTGACCTAGCCTTCAGCAAACTTGTGCTGCACAGTTTGCCCCTCTTCACTTTGTTTAGCAGACTTTCACTTTGTTGCTCATGTGTTTAGTGGGAGCTATCCAACTCTCCTAGCTATCCCTCCTACTTCTTTCCTCTCACTGAAACCAGAAAAGAAAATGAAATCTCATCTTTACTTTGTTGTAATCATGACAGGGAACATACAGAGAGCAGCTTAATGCATGCCAACGGTGGTGCTGGGTAGCTCACCTACATTTCCCTACTTAAGCTGTAGCAAGAGTCTTATTAGAGAAGCATAAGCGCTTGTGGCCATTTGGACAGGAATATATTAAGCATTAAAATACTTTTAACTTAAATCACATAACCTTTTCTCTTTGCTCTATCTATCTATCTATCTATCTATCTATCTATCTATCTATCTATCTATCTATCTATCTATCTACCTACCTACCTATCCATCCATCCATCTATTTAGTTTTACAAAATACCCTTTCATATGTTCAAGGAAATTTATTTGTGTATTGTTTAGCACAACTAAAATAAGAACCCACATGTCTACAGTAGAGAGTAGTGGTAGCTCTGGGAATATCATGGGACAGGAAATAGGAATACTATTTCTCCATGTGCATTCATGCAGATACGATTCCAGAAGACACGGTCAGTGAAAGGGGCGGTAGTCATACATGAAGTGAAGAGTTATGTAGTTACTTTTTTTAAAAAGTGAAAGATAAATGTTTAACAAAATTTGCAACCACATAATGAAGTTTCTGGAAGCAAAGACAAAATCAAGCGTAAGTACTAAGCACCCAGATCAGAAGATCGGGGCGAATGGAGGGGAGGGGTGTCCCAGAGTGTTTTCATCTATTGCTTGCGTTTTCATGAAAATAATATATTTACATATTTCACATTGAAAAAAGATTTTTTTAAAAAAGCTGCTCTCACTGACTTAGGAAGTCATAAAAGAGGAGCGTTTTCTTTCATTTTAAGCACATTTTTTAAAATGTTTCTTTTGTTCTCTGAAGAGTCTGGCTGTGCAGTCCTAACAGGAAGGCTTCGTGCCTTAGCCCTCTGAGTTCTGGGATAACAGGCTCAAGCCTGTTGGCTTGAAACTATTGTTGAAGACATAATTTCATTTCTGTTCTTTGGCTGCTTGAAACCATACTGAAAAATCCATTTCTTTGGTGGGAGGATGTGTCTCAGGCAGGGCAAAGAGCAAGGAACTCTAAAAACCTCATCCAGAGCATCACTGAGATTAGTCATCATGTACGGCAGCACTGCCAGTAGGGTATAATTAATACTTTATTTATTTTTTTCCATCAGTAGACTGCAATAATACAATTTTCCAGAGATTCTGTGCATATAAGCATGAATATATAACAATAAAACATGTGTAAAATAAAGCTTTATGGATGTCAAGCATGCTTACTTGTTGGCAGAATGAAGTAGATCTAGTGTTTCAAGAAAATTATACAAGACTGTTATCTCAAATAATTTGGTTTTCTGTTGTCTTAGTGGCTATTGGGGGCTGGGGTTACATTAATCTATTGATTTGTATTGAAACCACACACAAGCTTGGCAAGTACATCAAATGAAAACAGGATCTAAGGTGTTTTCCTATTCAGTGCCATTGGCTTGAGTATAAACAGCACCTATGAGTTATTCTGACCGGTAGAATGTGTCAAGTAGAGATAGGATGCCGTATTTATGATATTTATGATCACATTATCTTTCATAAGGTTCCATCTTATTAATATGGTTTCTGTGAAGAAAGTTCTTGGGCATGTTTTTTCAATTTTTTTTTTCTTTTTGGTTTTGGTTTTGGTTTTTTGAGACAGGCTTTCTCTGTATAGCCTTTGCTGTCCTGGACTTGCTTTGTTGACCAGGATGGGCATTGAACTCATAGCGATTCTCCTGCTTCTGCTTCCTGAGTTCTAGGATTAAAGGCATGAGTCACCATGGGTGGCCCAGTTTTTCAACTTTTAAAAAATAAAAATAATTACTGGTAGATCTGGTAAGGATATGATTATGTGTTATTTGGGATTTATGAATTTATAAAGGAAAACATGAATTACTTTCCTCAGTTTTGTTTTTATTGATTGGCCCAATATACTGTAAGTTTGAAAAAGCGAAAGATCTGGAACATTGTAGATAAAGAATTATACCTTTCAATTATTATTATTATTATTATATTAATTTTTTTTGGTCTCTGTTCTTCATTGGTCTGAGTTTCCTCACTTGTAAATGATAATATTGTCTACTTCATATTGTGTGAGGAAAGACTGACTAAAACATGAATTTTACATTGTATATGATAGTTTTATTTTAAAGCCTTAGAGTTTAATAGAATTGGACCAAATATCACCGAAAGGCAGAAGAATCATATACATATACATATACATATACATATATATATATATATATATCTTCTGTAAATCTTAAGCTGAATTTTACACTAGGTTAATTTTACTTAAATTAGAACAGGCACTACTCCTTTCTGCTATCTACTGATGTTTCCGCATTGTACACAATTACTTCTCCTGTGTACCACATTTCTCTTTTGTTGGGACAGAGTTCACAATTCTGATAACAGAAGAAAACAAACTGTCTAACTCTTTGGTTAAGTATCAGTCTGTGCAACTTCACAGTTTTAAATGTAACTTAATAGATGATGGAATAATCAAAGACAAAATATTATGATGCTATGCAGTGGTGAATTCAGAGTAGTGTAAAATTGTAATTTAATCCAACTTGATTCAAATTGTGGAATGAAATGCCAAGAAAAAAAAAGAGAAAAAAACCCTTAAGATGTAAATGAGACAAATACTCTTCTTGGCTACTGTTGAAGGCTGCAGTTGAGTCATATGGAAATGTAGTGTGATAATAGCTAAGATGTGGAAAATTGTATGCAATTGAAGAAGCTGGTAGAATATCTCAAAAGTTGATATAAAAATCCCTGGGCCCTTCATTATAATACAATGCAACAAGCTCCTTAAAAAAATTTTTTTTTAAGCAAATGGGTTTATTTCGCTCACACTTGTTAAGGCTGGAGGTCTACACAGCATGACCTGGTCTCTGGTGAGAACCCCCTTTGGATACATCATGTTTTGGTAGGAATGTAAAGTGTGTATATGTCTTTCTCTATGTGTGGTTCTACTCTTTATACAGCTGCCAGAACTAATCACGGGGACTTTACCCAAATGCCCCACAATAATTTAATGCTGCAAAGATCCCACTTCTAAGCATCATAGTTGGATTAAATTTCCACCCCTATAGGACCATTACTATAAACTCATGGAGATTAAATGCAGGAGCTTAGGTGAAGGAAAACAAAAGTAAGCCACATCTCTACTCTTACAAAAGTAAGCCTCTTCTCTATTCTTTCTGTGTCCTGGAGGCTGATGTCTAAACTTGAATTTCTTGGTCTCCCTAGTGCAGTGTTTAATGGATACTCGGCTCTTTTATTTCCTCCTTCTGCTTTAGCTTGTTTTTCATTGTCACGAAATAATGTATTGTTTTCAACAAGTCAATAATCTCCTGAGAAAAGAGTCATAAGAGCTTAAAACTGAGAACTTGAAAATGTGTCTATAACTCAGTCATTCAATAACTTCCACATCTGGGTTGTCACATACTCATTCAGGTTGAGTGAACATTTATTTTGTAGGTTAATGAATAGCCTGTCATTTCAATTTTAATGAGCTCTGTAGTATTTTAATGACTGGGGATCCAATAAGCCTCTCTCTCCGAAAGTGAACAGCATATAACTTATATCTGGAGCCATATGGCAAAGAAAACATTACTTCATAAAAGCTTGTCATGATATGAATTGCCTTGTTACCCAGTGAAGCTACATTCTAGCATAATGTTTTAACTTTACATCTTTCAGGTACATCTGTTAAATGATACCCATGGTTCTTCAAATAATGAGAAACAATGCTTTGATAACAGGGATTTTCAGGAGCGCTTAGTCAGTCACATGCATTTGTAGATGTTTTAGTTTTCTTTCATTATAACAAATGTCTCAGATAATCAAATTACAAAGAGAAAAAGTTGAGTTTAGATTTTAGTTCTAGTTGTTTCAGTACGTAAACAACTGACTCAGTGATTCTGAATGAGGCAACACATCATGGCATTAGATCATTTGTTAAAACAAACCTGCTTGCTTGGCACAGAAGATAAAGAAAGAAGATCCTTAAGAACCCAATTGTTCTTTGCAGATCACAATGAGCCAAGATTTTTGTCTATAGACCTAAAATATAATGATGGATATATGTATGTGTGTGTGTATGTATGTATCTAAAATATTTATTTTTCAGGTTACAAAACATATACAGGGTCGAAGTGCAGGAGGTTTTAATGACTTGGCCCAGTTCACTCAATTAACATATTGAAGAACTCTCGTCTCTTTGCTGCCTATTTCCTTACATGTAGGAGCTATTTGTATTCACTGTGATAGATATATATCTTTTCTGTTTAACTGGGTTTTGTGTTTGTTTACTATAATCTCTGCTAATAATATCTTTTAAGGTAAAATATATATATATATATATATATATATCTTTTAAGGTTGGTTTCTTAGTTCACCGCTCTTGCCCTATTACACACTCCCTTAATTCTCAGAGATCTAGAGGCTTGGGGAGTGTAAGGTCTTGATCCTAGAAAATCAGTGTATAATAAGAATCTGGCCAATTGATGTCAACTACTTATGGCATCCTTACATGGGAGAGGGCAGAAGGACAGAAAGAAGGAAAAGGAAGGGATATTTCTCAAGCTCTTTTAGAAAGACCCTGAGCCCCTTCATAACACCATCACTACCTGAGTGCCCTACCTTTTAAAACTATCATTGTAAGGATTGGGTTCCAAGATATGAATCTTAGAGAAACATATCCAGTGGGGCAGGAGAGTTCGTGGTAAGAACTTTGATCAATAAGAAACAGACAAAGGGAGATAACAATCATGGTTATTGCTCCTTACCACGAATGGGTATCTCTACTACATTGTTTTCTACAGACTCCATGACACATTGTATTCTTAACTAACAGAGAGTCAGGAGATCTTGGGACCTTGATTGACTTACATATGAAAACAATATAAAGAATTACATTAAAAAAATGTTTCCTGGTAGATGTGTCTGCTATAATGGTCAGATGGCCATTGTGAGTTATGTTGCTCCCAGATAGCTTTATACTTCTATATAAAAAGAGAAGGCATTAGGGCTTTTTCATACACAGAGGCACTAATGAAGAGTCTACATTCTCAAAAAGACCTTACTTCATTACAATATGATTGAAATTGGAGTTTTGATCTCTAACTTGAGTACCTTTTGAGAGAACCGTGAGAAAATTACTCTAAAAAGGAGAAACTTGTCCATCATCAAGCCATTTGTGTCATTTAACCAATTATTTTTTTAAGCAGACAAGAACTGGGGACCCTTTTAACATGACCATGGGGATCCTCATATCCTACTTCTCAGTGGACCTATCTTATTACTGAAATAATTGTTTCCTGAAGCCCCTACCCATCCACTCCCGGCCACATGCTGCCTCTTTGCAGCTGGCTCCGCCTATTCCTCACTTTGTGAGTTTTGCTTGACTTTGGACAAAGGCTTGCCAATGAAACCCACCGAATTCTACTATATCTATCAAACTATGATGCTATCTATTTCTACTCTGAATCCTGATTTTAATGTGTTTGTTCCAACATAGTTGTACTATTGTAGACAGTCTGCATCCGTTCCAGTGTAGAGTCTTTTCTGCTTTCCATTGTCCTGGTCACTGCTTTATTATAGTTACTACTAACTCATTTTATGCAACATTTCTTGTTGAAATTACTGCGAAATTTTCCCTTTATTGAACATTCACTACTTACCAAAGAACATAGATCAACTTTAACAAAATCATGATCTTAACTGAACCTCTGTTTCTGAGATCTATAACATGTTATCAATAAAATGTAAATAATGATATGTAATTCAGCCCTGCAAAAATTAAAGGGATGATTTACCTGAATATTTCTGAATATTTTGTAAGTTTAGAGAATAATTGACTCTTCAGTGGATATGAGAATCTTTACTAATTTCCATTTTCCTACTCTTCAGTCACCTGTTCAGACATGCCACCATCCAGGAGTCCTTTCCCAAGTCATTTCAATTGGGTTAGGAAACCTAATGAGTTATGTTTACCCTACCAGTGAGGATTTTATCCAGTAACATTCCATACAGCTTTAGAAGTTATGGTATTAATACCAGTATAGTCTGGTGTTTTGTTATATTTTCATAAGAAATTTCCATTACTTAAGAGAGGAAGGAATGTTTTAGCTGTGGGATTGCATGAGACACCTGACTAGGCACAGCAACACATTATTGAGAAAAAACCCCATAAATTTAAATTAATTAATAAAATTTTCTCAAGCACTGAGAATACTGTCAATAAAGAAAGGCAAGAAAAGTTCATGTTTATGAAATTTTTGAGGGATATAGAATTGTCCATTGTTTTCAGAGATCACTGCATCTAGAATATTACACTCACTATAATATAGACATTGTAATTTTGACCTTCCTCTACATGTCAGGAAATATGTTGGAAACACAAATTGAGATTAGGCTGAATGCTTAACTGATAAACCTACCCTTAATCATTAAGGATCCTAGAGCTGCCAAGATTTAAGTCAAGACATGGCATAAAAACAAAAAAAGATAGATGTTCCAAGAAGCAACTTATGTAGTATGTGGAGAATTTCTTTGGAATGAAGAAAGTAGATGGCTTTAAATGAAATATGCTTGATATGTGTTTTGGCACATAATCCAAGGAGCCTCACCCTCTGTAATATATGATGTTAAGAAAATAAGAAATAATGATGCCATTCAACACCTCAGAAACAGTAAGTATAGAATAAAGTGTTGAAAGAAATGAGCCATTCCTGAATTTTAGGATACTAGGCCTACATATCCATAAACACACTGAAGTTGTCTTTGATCTGATAACTCATAGAGGTCTGCAACAAAACAACTTTCAAGTACAATACAACCTGAGACAGCATTCAATTATAATACTCCCTGTTGAAAACTGTCTTGTAGAGTTGCACACCTTTGTAACCTGGTGTGTCTCACAGAACCAGGTTAATGTGGAGCTGTTATGTGACACCACTTGAAAAGATGTGAAAGAAATGTCTACTCACTCCAGTGAGGGAACCAATAACAGATCACAGTAAAGCAACTACAAAGGCCAACTGGGTGAGCCAATCAGATTACCCGGGGTGGTTTCTAGGAGTATGTGTGAGAGGCTACTTAGAGGAGCAGAAATGAGTCAAAGACAGCTGAATCACCAGAGACCACCTTAGCATGGATGATGGATCATGGACTTTTGAAGCCTAGAGCATACTGCACAAGTAATGGGCAAATCCACAGGCGAGGGATTTCCTTGCAGGCAGTTCAGTTGGTCTGAGCCTCTCTCAGGCTGGTCTGAAAGAATCTCTCTGTGTTTCTATGTAGAGGAATTTTTCATTCAGAACATGGCTGTTCTGGCAAGAGATCACATCCAAAGACCTAGGTCTGTGTGATCCTGCTGGAATACAAACAGGCCTTTAATCCAGGAGACAGAGACAAGCAGATCTGAGTTCAAGGCGAGCCTGGTATAGAGTAAGTTTCAGGTAATGAAAAGCTTGGATCCAAGCATGGTAGTACATGCCTTTAATCCCAAACAATGAAGGTAAAATTAGTTTGTAGAAGGAAGCACCCATGTTTGAAAATGATGTCTAATTGAGTGGCAGAAAAGGTGACAAATCAGAGAAAGATTTGACAGAATAGGATATGCCCAACTCTCAAGAGAAGAGAGAGTTAAGGGAAGTTGCTTAAGGGGCAATACAGGGAGAGAAGGAGGCAATATTCCTGGGATAGCAATGGAGAGACAGGTCGCAGGGAGACAACTCAGACTGAATGAGCCAGAGAATGAGAAGAAGCCAGAAGATTAGAAAAATTGCTTGAGTTAGTTTTAGACCAAACAGAGCAACTCGAAGGCAGAGAGAAAAGCCAGATTGAATAAGTTAGGAGGGGAGTTTGACCCAGAACAACTGAGTTGAACCAGCCCAGAGTTCAGTAAGAACCAAGAAGGGGTTAGCTTATTAAGCAGTAAGTCTCAGAGGCTGAAAATATTCTAGGCCTAGGTTAGGTTAGATGGAGACTAGAAGCTTCCAGGATTAGGCCCAGGCTAGCAGAATAAGCCAATAAGCCACCAAGACAAAACTGAATCAGCAGAATAAAAGTTCCTTTTATATTCCTGATGCCTTATCTATGTTTCAGAATGAGGGCCCCCAGAGAACTTGATCCCTTGGGAGGTTTTCTGAAGTACCTCCTGAAGTTTCATGCTGTTTGTTTAATTCCTGAGCCTTAAGGAGGCTTCCTTCAGAACATTCTGAGTCTTAAGGAGCTACCCTGCCAGAAGAAATCTTTCATCAGGGAGAGAATTTGCTACAGAATAGTCTTACTATAAAATAAATATTAACCAATTCTAGAGCTGTTCTTTTTTTCTTTTTCTGTTTGTAAACATGAAACTTTCTAGCATTTTGGCTCAGGGTACATATAAGGGAAGTCGTTGGAAATTGTAATAAAGTCAAACTATCTCCATTTAAGGCACGAAACTGGGATAAAAACAAACAAACAGAACTGTTCTGGGATACCCTGTTTCTAAAATGGGAAGAATGTGGTTTGACTCTTCCTGGGGAGACAGAAATAAGCATCAATTCACCCTAAATAAAACACTGATGACACACCTGCTTCTATTTAGGTCTTTATATGGGACCAATGAGTTTATTGGGATGCAACAGCTAGTGCTAACTGTCAAGAAGAAAGAATGTAGGAGAACCTGGGATGTGGATCTCTGGGCATTTGGAGGATTATTTTGATTATATAACTGATGTTGAAAAAAAAATCTATCTGGACTGCAAGCAGGACTATTCACACAAATGTAAGGGATCTCGGGCTGTATAAAATGAAGAAAGTTAGCTGAGCATTAAAAAGTGTTGGACCCTCTCTGTTCCCTGGCTGTGGACACAGCACTATCAGCTCTTACTGCCTTGACTTCTAATTTATTAGGAGAGAGATAAACCCCTTTTCCCTTCAGCGGCTTTTGTCAGGATATTTATTGCAGCAACAAGAGGAGAAATCAGGACATGGGGCTATGTATAAAAGCCTAAGTGCCAGGAAGGTACCGCCGTCACTGACAATCCCAGCTTAGCATGGCCGATGACTCATGGAAGTTACATCCCCAGTCATTGCTTACTGCTCCGAGGAACTCCTGGGGTGGCACCCTGAACCTTGTAACTTTCTTCATCTTCCTAGGTCTTGGGAGCCTCCCTTCTTCCATCAGGAGAGAATCTCAGTTCAGGCGAAATATCTCCCCAACAAATAAACACATGGAAATGTCCAGAAAATTTAATCTTATTGAAATTTAGTTTTGAAAGAGCCCATTTCACGGTCTGTTTAACTGTATCACAGGAATAATCAAACAAGATAGGAAGTGGAAAGAATTGCTATATTCACATCTTGCTTTATACCATAGAATGTGACATTTAAAGCTAAAAGAACTTCATGTTTTCCAATTATTAAATACTGAGCTGGGAAAAGGACATCTGTTCATAATCGGCAGCTTGGGCTTGTGTGTGCAGACATGCGTGTGCATGTGTGCGCTCGCTTTCGTGTTTGTTTGTGTGTGTGTATGTGTGCTTGAGCCCCAGAAAACAGAGCTTTGTACTTGTAAAACTGTTGTCATTATAATAGCAATAAATAGACAACAGGCTATGAATTACTAGATCATTAATGCAGGCTTCTTGATTAAAGTCAATTTGATTCTACCATTATGACTTATCACATGCCCCAGGCAAGCATTAAGACTTCAAAGCACACACGCCCAGACTTGTTTTATTGTTTAATTATTTATAAGTAATATAGCTTGTAACAAAGCTATCATAATAAAAATTAATAGAAATTTACTATTTTGTTGATATAAAATTGTTCTTTCAAACATTGTCTAGTCAACTGCTGACTTGGTGCCACTGCAAAAGTCACACCCTCACCAACAAGCAAAGGAACCATAGAGGCTTCCAAATTATATGCTCACTCAGTCTCAAAGCAATTTACAAACATTGATTAATTATGTTTTAATAGAGCTCCCCTAGGTTATGTAGCTGCTATTTTTTCCATCTGTCAAATAGGATGTATGAAACTTATTTACACAAACTTTTTTATTCTAAATTTGCCTTTGGCTATTTAAAGTCCACAGGGGTTAAGGACATCATGTTTAATAAGAGAGGAGGAAGCATCTCTATATACAGTTATTCAACCAAGGCTGGGGGAGAACACACACA
>JAQQSO010005374.1:0-12097 GCA_028658305.1 Pachyuromys duprasi
ATTAAGACTCGAGATCAAGAATTTGGCAGAGGGCGAGAAGTAATGATAGATCTGGGGGAGGTTGGTGAGACTTGGGGAGAACCAGAGCTCCACAAAGACCAAACTGAGCAGGGCATAGGGGTCTTGTATGAGACGGTTTCTACAATCAAGGACCATGTGTAGATATGGCCTGGAACCCCCGCTCAGATGGGGCCCATGATAGCTCCTTGTTGGACTGAAGACCCTAGTGAGGGAAACAGGGACTGTTGCAGTCATGAACTTGAAGGCTGACTCTTTGACCCTCCCCCATACAAGCCGGGGAGTGACATACTGGCTAGATCCCAGGGGAGGACATTGCAGCCAGCCCTGAGGAGACAGGATGAGCTAGAGTTGGATGGAAGGGGAGGAGGTCCTCCCCTGTTGGTGGACTTGGAGGGGGCGGGGAGAAGGGAGATGAGGGAGGGAGTGGGAGGGTGGGAGAGAATGAGGGAGGAGGCTACACCTGGGATGCAAAGTACCTAACCTGTGATTGATATAAAAATAAATAAATTTAAAAAAAGAGTACTGACAAATTAGAAGACACTGAAAATTGTGTAATTATATTAAGAATGTGAAATGCATCTAAATAAATAGTCCTATTATCAACATTCAAGTTATATTAGGAAGAGTAAACCTATTTAGTATGAACAAAAGGGAACATACTAAATCCAGACAATTGTAGAACATTGAAAAGTACATGAGAATTAAAATTTTCAGAAGATATAAGTAGCAGAAAAGATCAATAGTGGAAGTACAAGAAAACCTTTACAGTGCTTTGTAATTTAATTTAAAAGTTGTTTAGAAATCACTGAACATTTAAAAGATTAAATTTTCTTAGAAAATGGTCTTAGAAATGATCTTAGAAAATGATCTTAAAAAATAGATGGGCTATCATTAATAATTGATTTTTAAAATTTGTAAGAAAGAAAATCAATGTAAATATTAGTACCATTTTGATACAGTAACCTGCAATTATCTGGAAAAGATATCTAGAAAATCTGCTTAAATAACTACAGAAGTAATATGCTAGAATTTGACAAGTATATAAAAAGTTTGTTCATTGAAAATTATAAATCAATATGGAAAGAAATTGAGAAAAACACAAATAAATGGAAAACTATGCAAGTTTTCTAGTCTGAAGGAAGAAATTGTGTTATAATTGCTATATTATTTAAAGAAATATGTGTGTTTCATATAATCTATCTGAAAATAGCAATAACACTCATCACAGAAGTAAAAATATTCTAAAATTTTTAGGAATCTAATCTCTACACATTCATCTTTTTGAATGGTTTTAAAGGTATTTTAGTTTTTAAGGGAACTGACAAACTTTTTTTTTTTAAAGTAACTGAACCATTTTACATTCTCATCACAAGCTAATCACCTTATCTGTGCCTTCTCATCTTTGTTCTCAGGTGATGTTGGTGGTCAGCAGTCATATAACGCTAATATTTTATTTTGTATTCACTGGTGGAACATGGTGTGAATTCATCAGAAGTGTTGTTCTGAGCTCATTATCAGCAGTTTATCTTCTTCATCAAGGACTCTCTGTCATTATTTAGACTCAGGTGTTTTTGTTTTTTTCCTTAGGACAAAGGTATTTATTTACTTGTTTATTTTTTGTTTTCATTTTCTTTTTATTAATTACAGTTTATTCACTTTATATCCCCCAGTACCTCCCTCCCTCCTACCCTTCCAAACCCGCCCTCCCTCTTCTCCACCCATGTCCCTCGTCAAGTCCACTGTAAAGGGAAGTCCTGCTCCCCTTCCCTCTGATCCTAGTCTATCAGGTCTCATCAGGAGTGGCTGCATTGTCTTCTTCTGTGGCCTGGTAAGGCTGCTCCCCCCTCTGGGGGAGGTGATCAAAGAGCAGGTCAATCAGTTCATGTCAGAGACAGGTGTTTTTGTATTTTTGTTGTTGTTGTTGTTGATGAGTTTTAACTTTATTAGGTTTATTTTTGCTAAAAAATTACAACCCTCCAATTAAAAATATCTGAGTAAATTTTTCTTAAAAGAAAGAAAGAAAGAAAGAAAGAAAGAAAGAAAGAAAGAAAGAAAGAAAGAAAGAAAGAAAGAAAGAAAGAAAGAAAGAGGGACTGGAGAGATGACTGAGTGTTTAAGAGAATTCTCTGCTTTTCCAGAGGTCCTGAATTCAATTCCCAGCAAACACATGGTGGTTCACAACTGTCTATAATGTGATCTGATGCCTTCTTTTGGCACACAGGTGTGCATGCAGATAGAGTACTCATAAATAAATAAATAAATCTTTAAAAGAATTAAAAAAAAAGAAATGTTCATCATGAAAACAGAGACTCCTAAATAGTCAGGGGCTATCAGTTTAACTATCTTCATCATTACTGTCTCTTTATATTCTGCACATTTACTAGTGCTCTTAAATTGAGAAGTGCCTATGAAGTAGGGCAAGCACAAAACTGACATCTTCAAAGCATAATATATGCATTTCTACATTATTAAATTCTGTATTCGTCATAAATTGTGGACACATTTTAATATATATTTACTTTGTAATAATTTCTATTTAGATTAGAAGTTCCCTTTAGGCATGGTACACATGATTTTATAAGGTCATAAAAGACCTTATATTTTAGAAATTGCTTGTTTATTGCTAAAAGTAAAAAATGAATCTTTATGTACTGTACATGTTCCTATTCATTATTGACATTTAAAATGTCAGTACTTACAATAATGAATAATCTAGATTCAATTGGCATCCATCATAAAGACTGGACTTCATTGAGCACTGAAATTTATTAAGAATCAAAACTGCTGCTATAGCTCTTATGCACATGGAACATTAGTCATTCATTTAGTTAGCCTGAAGTAATATGGGATATAATTTATCAGAACATCAAAATAATAGCTTTTACTTCATTTCCTCACTTCTATAAGGACACGCACAATAGAGTCTACTGCTATACATGCACTCTATTATGGCTAATTGAAAATAGATGGTACAATTAACCTGCTTCTTAGGAAAAGGCATTAACACTTAATGTAAAAGTCTAATCACAATAAAAAAAAAAAGAGGCTCACATTGGAAGAGAATGTGGTGAATAATTCAAAATCATCTGATTTTCACTTACTAAGTAAATTAAAAAGGGAAAGTTAATCTAACACCCCCCAAAGCAGCAATTAGACCATTTACTGTCCTAATCTTTGCTTTCTTCATCAGATGTATTCCATTCTAGAAGATTCTACAGATAATTTAACACGACCACTTTCGGTGTTCAGAGGCAATGCGGCAGAACGGAACAGGTGGTCATGGAAGAAATAAGCTGTTAAAGGATCCCTTATGAAACAAAATGCAAAGGGTAGAAATTAATATGCAAATTCTCCCTTAAAACCTGCCTTGAGAGGTTTAACTTAACAAATTTCCTTAAAGAGGTTATTTGCAATGTTTTGATTCTATAAGCTCTTTTAAAATATAGAAAATACTTCATTTTATTTAAAACATATATATGTTTTAAATATATATATGAGTATCATATCAAAATTCACATATTTAGTTTGGTCTGACGGGTTTTAAGATTTTAAGTGTCTGTAAATTTTCTAACATAAAATTATTTTTTTTAAATACAGCACAATCCCAGATTGCTCCAATATTTTTAACATAAAGGGTGTTTGGATTTTTGTCAAAGGCTTTTTAGCATCTAATGAGATGATCATGTGCTTTTTTTATCTCAGTTTGTTTACATGGTGAATTATGTTGATGTTTATATATATATATAATATATATAAATATATATAAATATTGAACCAGCCCTGCATCCCTGGGATGAAATATACTTGATCATGGTGGATGACACCTTTGATGTCTTCTTGGATTCAATTTTTGAGTATTTTAATAAGTAATTTTGCATCAACATTCTTAACAAAATTGGTGTGAAACTTTCTTTGTTTAATATTTGTGTGGTTTAGGTATCTGTGATCTCATAGAATGAGTTTGACAATGTTTCTTCTGTGTTTCTATTTTGTGGAATTGTTTGAAAGTCTGATAGAATTCTGTGCTAAAACTATCTGGCCCTGTTTTTTTGTTTGTTTGTTTCGTTTTTTGAATTTGTTTTGGTTTTGTTTGTTCGGGAGATTTTTATTGACCGCTTCTATATCCTTAGGGGTTATAAGACCTGATCATGATTTAAATTTTGTAAGCAGTATCTATATAGAAATTTTTCCATTTCATATAGGTTTCCCAATTTTATGGAGTAAAGGTTTTTGAAATAAGACTTAATGATTCTTTGAATTTCCTGTGCCTTTTGTTAAGTCCCCCCCCCCCCACTTACATATTTTGTTAATTTGGGTAGTGTCTCTCTCTTTGGCTAACAATTTTTCTCTCTTGTTGATTTTCTCAAAGAACTAGAGCTTGGTTTTGTTGATTTTTTTTTTCCTTTCTATTTATTCACTTTACATCCTGATCATATTCACCTTACTCATCAACTCCCAGTCCCTCCCTCCCTCATTTTTCACCCTATTTTCCTTCCCCCACTCCTCAGAAAAGGGGAACCCCATTTTGTCTTGTTTTCTTTGTTTCTATTTCATTGATTTCAGTCCTGAGTTAAATGATTTACTGCCATCTACTCCTCTTGAATGCGTTTCCTTCTTTTCGTTCTAGAGCTTTCAGCTGTGCTGTTAAGTCACTAGTGTGCAATTTCTCCAATTCCTTTACGAAGGCATTTAGTGTTATGAACTTTCTTCTTAGCAATGTTTTGATTGTGTCCCATGCATTCGGGTATGATGTGACCTGCATACTTAAACACAATAATGGAAATATACAACAGGCCTATAACCAATATCAAATTCAATGAATAGAAACCTAAAGCAATTTCACTAAAATCAGAGACAAGACAAGACTGCCAGTCTCTCCTTATCTATTTATCATAGTACTTGAAGTTCTAGCTAGGGCAATATGACAACTAAAGGAGATCAACAAATCAGAAAGGAAAAAGTCAAAGTATCTCTATTAGCAGATTGTATGATAGTATATATAAGAGTCCCCATAAATTCTACCAGGGAACTTCTACAACTGATAACCATCTTTAGCAAAGTAGCTGGATACAACCTCCTCCCCCCCCCCAAAAAAAAAAACCAAACCCAGTAGTCCTCCATTATACGAATGATGAACAGGCTAAGAAAGAAATCAGGAAAGCAATACTCTTCACAATAGCTGGGATACATAATATAACATATCTTGTTGTAACGAATAATATAACATATCTTGGTGCAACTCTAACCAAGAAAGTGAAAGATTGTATGACAAGAAATTTAAGTCTCTGAAGAGGAAAGCTGATGAAGATATCAGAATATAGAAAGATCTTCCATGCTCAAGGATTATTAGGATTAACATAGTGAAAATAGCCATCATAGCAAAAGCAATCCACAGATTCAATGCAATTCCCATCAAAATTTGAATACAAATCTGCAAAGAGCAATCTCAACTTCATATGAAAAACAAATTAAAAAAAAAAACAGCAACCAAAAAAAGAGGCTAGTTAAAACAATCCTGTTCAATAAAAGAACTTTTGGAGGTATCACCATTTCTGATTTCAAGCGGTACTAGACTACAATAGTAATAAAAACAGCATGGTATTGGAATAAAACAGAGAAACAGATCAATGGAATGGAAATGAAGACCCAGAAATAAACACACACACTTTTGGACACTTAATTTTTAACAAAGAAGCAAAAATTATACAATGGAAATAAGAAAGCATCTTCAACAAATGGTACTGGTCTATTGGATGTCAGTATGTAGAAGAATGAAAATAGATGCATACTTATCACCCTGCACAAAACTCAAGTCCAAGTGGATCAAAGACCTTAACATAAAACAAAATACCCTGAATCTAATAAAAGAAAAAAAAGTCCTGAAGTCATCAAACAGCAACTTTCTGGAAAGACACCAACAGCTCTGGCACTAAGAGCAACAATTAATAAATGGAAACTTATGAAACTGAAAGCTTCTGTAAAGCAAATGACACAGTCAACAAGATAAAGTGGCTGCCTACTGAATGGGAAAAGATCTTCACCTACCCTACATCTGACAAAGGGCTAATGTCCAAAATATAGAAAGAACTCAATAAATTAAACACCAAAAAAGTAAATAACCCAATTTGAAAATAGGGTGCAGAGATAAACTAAGAATTCTCAACAGAAGAAACTTGAATGACTGAGAAGCACTTAAAGAATATTCAGTGTCTTTAGTAATCAGAATTGAAAATCATAATGACTCTGAAATTTTATTTCATACCTGCCAGAATAGCTAAGATCAAAAACCCAAGTGACAACACATGCTGATGAGGGTACAGAGCAAGGGGTACAGTCCCCCATTGCTCATGGGAGTACAACCTTTTACAACCACTGTGGAAATCCATCCAGACATTTCTCAGAAAACTGGAAATATCTCTACCTCAAGATCCTGCTATACCACTCCTGGGTATATAGACAAAATATGCTACACCAACCACAGGGACACTTGCTCAGCTATGTTCATAGCAGCTTTATTCTTAATAGACAGAAGTTAGAAACAACCTAGATGTCTAGGTTTAAAATGGTTTAAAAAAATTAATAGATGGTACATTCCATCTATTAAAAGTAAAGACAATATGCAATATGCATGCAAATTGATGGAACTAGAAAAGATCATCTTAACTGAAGTAACCCTGATCCAGAAAGACACTCATGGTATGTACTTACTTCTAAGTGGATATTAGCTATATAGTACAGGCTAACCAACCATGAGACCCCAAAAAAACCAAGGAGCACCCTATGGAAAATGCTTATTCTCACTCAGAACAAGAAATAAAATGGACATCTAAAGTAGGTGGAGGAAGGGAGTTGGGTAGGAAATGGGATGGGAAGGATAACAGGGGTGGTAATCAGGTGTGTGGAGAGGAGTGATGGGGGTGTAAAAGGAAGACTGGGAGAGAGAACAGAAAAAGGTGGCAAGAGAATCTCTAGGACAACGTAGGTTCCTGGAGAGTATGGGAGTGACCCTACCTGAGACTTCTAGCAGCAGCGGTTTAAGGAGCCTGAAAGTCTCTACAGCCTTCATTAGACAGGTGGGGCTTCCTGTGGAGAGTGGGGGCACACCATCCCATCCATAAAACTTTCAACACAAAAATATGTCTACAAAGTGTACAGGTATAGATGAAGCAGAGATTGAGGGAATGGCAACCCAGAGACTGGCCCAACTTGAGACCCACCCCATGGGAGAGAGCCAATCTTTGTCACTATTATGGATACTCTGCTATGATTGCAGACAGGAGCCAGTGAGAAAGGGCAATGAGACAATGCTTTCTGCATCCCTATGCTTTGCAAAGGCTCAGCAGAGGAGTTTGGGCAGAGTCTTGCTTCTTATGCTGAGTGGTACCACCACTGCTGCTGTTGCTTGCTGCTTGCTCTTGCTGCTGCAGTATGCTGCTTTGCTGTTAGGTTGGACTGCGGATATCCTGATGATTGAGATTGGTATATTCCCAAAAAATCCAATGACCCTAATCAGCAGGAAGTAGCTTAAAGATGTCTACAGCCCTCCTTCCCTACTATTCTTCTACGTAATGTTGGCAGGAGAAGGGGAGGGAGTGAAAGGGAGGTAAAGGCATTTAAGAACCTTAAATAAAGTAAGTGTTTGACCTAGCCAGCCCAGAGGGAGAGGATCCAGATGGTGCTGATGGGACCTTGTGGCCTAGGGTTAGAGAGTAAAGGAGGGGGATTTCCCCTATCAGTGAACTAGGGACGAGGAATAGGGAAGGAAGGGGAAGGAAGAATGGGACTGAAAGATGAGGGAGGCGGTTGCATCAGGATGCAAGATGAATGGATTGTAAATAATAATAATAATAATAATAATAATAATAATAATAATAATAATAATAAAAGAATGTTTTTCTTAAGTCTAAGCCTGCAAAATAGATCTGAGAAACTAAGTCACTAGATTTGTGGCATTCATATTCCACTCTGATCATTCTATACTCCAAATTTCCTCCAGTAAGGAATACCAAGGACAGTCTCAGTAATACTTGGAACCCTCTGAAACCTGAAAATGACTCTTTGCTATTCATTAGTAATGTTTAATTGGAAGTAAAATAATGTTTCTTTGCACATATAGTGTTCAAAGACATAGTTTCCTACAGATTAAATTAGATTAACCTTAAAAACAGAGTAACTTAACTGAATTATATATTTGTTGTAGATACTAAAAATAAAAACATTTCTTGAAAAAAAAACTACAGAGAATACTAATTACTTTAATGTCCTGGGAATTAATTGTCAATACTGATCTGCTAAAACCTTGTCAGTGGATGAAAGATAGTTCCTTAATTGAAGGAAAGTAAGAGATAGCATATCCAAATATGATTCATTATTATTTGAAAAATGAATTCAAATTATCCTAAATACTCTCTCCTACTATGGAAGAGGTGATGTGTCACTTAGTCATATATGCAAAAGATTTAATTCATGCACTTAAAGAAAATCATTGGTGGCTGCAGCAGGTAGGCATATCACAACAAAATGGCATTTTTTTCTATAAATTTCAGACATCATAGTAACTTCAAACTGCAATCAATATATCTGTCCAGTCATGTAAATGCATAAATTGTATTGTTTGTGAAAACAATACATTATGTTTATGAGCCACAGGTACCTATTTGAAAAATAATAATAGGTTATAGTATGATGTTCACTTAAGTAATCCATGTACAAAAGAAAAGGTCAGAATGTGTAATTCCTCCTGAAACAAATTAAACCGTGCTACAGTGTCAGAAGGCAGGGAGATTTTTACTTTGGGCAGTAGGGAAGCTATTGATTGACAGAAATCCTAGACTGTGTCTCTCAGATGCTAGTGATGAGTTGAATGATGATTATATGCTTCAGTTAATTTTGTAAAAATCTATCAAAACTTCACACTTATCGCTTAAATGTATTTCTATATATTACATGTCAATTATAAAATCTGTTTTTAACAATGCTACACAAATCACATCTGTGTCAATATGCACTGTTATATCCACAGGTTCTTTCCTTAGAAAAATCGCTATTCTTTTGGCTGAAGGTTTGAAATAATTTAATAAAATCTTAATATAATGATACTATGTTTCATGCTCCATCTTGTAATAAAATATGTTAGTGAATGTTTGATAGCCAATTAAAGGGCTTTCAATCTTGTTTTCCACTCAGTAATCACATGGGGAAAAAGACAAATGCCTTTTTTAAAAGTCTTTAAATATATTCTGATTATGGTTTCCCTCCCCATCTTCTCCAAGGTTACAACCAGGTACTGACATACCCTACTCCATTCTTGCTTTCTCTTTTTACATAGAAGACAACCAGTCACAGGAAGCCCAAACAAACCAGAAAATTTTAAAAACAAAACATTGAAAATGCAAAAGGAACACACATGCACACATGTACACACACACACACATTTGCACAAACACACACAATTCACAGAATTATAAAATCAGAAATATTATATACAATCAATACACTGTTAAAATAAAAAAAAGTCAAGTAGAAAGCAATATGAGACAAAAAAGTCTGGGTTTGGGCTTAAACTTATGTGTGATTTGTATATCCAGTGAGACTTCATTGGAAAAACTAATATTCTGAGATAGGTGGGTTTGTGTCCAGTTCACCTTTTTGTGCTAATACACTCCATCTATCTTTGACCTGTGGAGGCCTTGTGAATGCTCCCACAGTCTCTGTGAATTCAGATATGCATCAGTCCTGCTGTGCATGGAACCCTCTATTTCCTTAGTATCATTCATCTCTTCTGGCTGTTGTGATCTGATTCTTCTTCTACCTGGCTTCTTGAGCACTAAGGGAAATTATCTGATGAAGATATCTCATTTAGGAATGAGTGTTCAAGGGCTCCCACTACCTGCACAGTGTCTAGTTGTGAAGCTCTGCATTAGTTCTCAGATACTACAAGAGAATTCTTCTTTGATGATGGATGAGTGAGGCACCTATCTGTGGGTGCAGAAGAATGTTGTTATAAGTTGTTGTATCTACAGTCCTTTAGCAGAACATTTTTTTTTTCATTAGGTCCATGGGAGTATGTAGTCTCGGGTTCTTAGCCACTCAAGCCATGTCAGGCATGACTTTTTCCTCAGGGAATGAACCTTAAATCTAACAAAGGCCATGATCTGCAGATGTTTGTGCTGCTCTTGCACCAGTGTGTCATAAAGGAAGGTTACTGTTGCAGAGTTTGTAGCTGAGTTGATTAGCTTTCTCCTTTAGTAATGCAGAAGGTAGCTACCAGTACTATGGACATTAGTCAGTAGGGGTGAAGCCTCTAGGTGAACACAAGCTTGGGCTTCTTCATGTTCGATGAGATATATAAATATGATATTTAGACATATATTCTTATCAGTAATTGCTGGAGAGCAACCAATTGCTGAGGCAAGGATCTGGGTTGTTTTTTTTTTCTTTTTGGGAGGTGGGGTGGCGGTGATTTCACGGGTCACCTTTGGCCACCAGCTCAATTAGATGCAACCCATTCCTCAAACTAGAGCTTTACTTGGTGGTGAAAATTGTCTATTTGGGGCATTGACATCCTAGTGATTTAGTTTTTCCATTTAGATATCTTTCATATATGTATATATTTTAAGAAGTTTCTATAGTAGTAAGTCCCCATATGTCTCCTCTAATGGCCCTTAATATTAGTTGTTCCTTCTTGTATTTTCTCCTTTATGCTCCCTTCCCTTTACCTTCTCCATTTAATTTTCCTGTTTTACCCCCAACTATTTCACTTCTATTTCCCTCCTTAGAAAACCCACCTTCCACCCTCACCCCTTACTCTTTATCTCTCCTTTATGTTATATGTATTGCAGCATACCCATTGAAGGCTTACAGCTAGCATTCACATATAAAACAATTTATCCAATATTTGTCTCTTGGAGTTTCAATTATGTGGTAGTTTGAATTAGAATGACCCCCATAGGTTCATGTATTTAAATGACTAGTTACTAGGGAGTGGCACTATTTGAAAGGATTAGAAGGATTAGGAAAGAGCTGTGGCTTTGGTGAAGGAAGTATATATCACTGAGGATTGGCTTTGAAGTTCTGAAAGCCCAAGCCAGGCTCAGTCTTCCTCTGTTGCTCTCTGCTTCAGTCACTTTCTCCTTTTCTGATTCCTCTCTGTTTCTCTGTCTCTCTCTGTCTCTGTCTCTCTCCTTGTAGCTCTCAGCTGCTGTTACATTACCATGCATGCTGCTCATGCTTGCTGCTATGATGATAATGGATTAATCCTCTAAAGCTATAAGCAAGCCCCCAAATAATTGTTTTTTTTCTTTTATATGAGGTTTTTTTTTTTTTTTTTTTTTTTTTTTTTTTTTTTTTTGGCCATGTTGCCTCTTCTAAGTGACTAAGACAAATTGGAGTCAGGATGATATATTCTTGCTCCATCTACATATTGCTAATTTCATAATTTCATTTTTATTGACAGTGAGTCATGATGGCTGACTTGTCTAAGATACTGCATTCAGTGCACTGATAATTTTTTTTATGTTTAATTTCTTTTTTTTAAAATTTATTTATTTTTATCTCAATCACAGGTTAGGTACTTTGAATCCCAGGTGTAGCCCCCTCTCTCAGTCCCTCCTACCCTCCCACTCCCTCCCTCATCTCCCTCCTCCCCGCCCCCTCCACATCCACAAACAGGGGAGGACCTCTTTCCCTTCCTTCCAACCCCAGCTTATCCTGACTCCTCAGGGCTGGCTGCAATGTCCTCCCCTGGGATCTAGCCAGTCTGTCACTCCCTGGCTTGTATGGGGGAGGGTCAAAGAGTCAGCCATCAAGATCATGACTGAAACAGTCCCTGTTTCCCTGAATAGGGTCTTCAGTCCTACAACAAGCTATAATGGGCCCCATCTGTGCAGGGGTTCCAGGCCACATCCACACATGGTTCTTGATGGTAGAAACCGTCTCATACAAGACCCATGGGCCCTGCTCAGTTTGGTCTTTGTGGAGCTCTTGTTCTCCCCAAGTTTCAACAACATCCCTCCAAACTATCCTTACTTCTCGCCCTCTGTCAGAGGCTTGATCTCGAGTCTTAATATCTGCTCTG
>JAQQSO010005375.1:0-12097 GCA_028658305.1 Pachyuromys duprasi
AAAAAAGACAGCATCTTCAACAAATGGTGCTGGTCCAACTGGATATCTGTATGCAGAAAAATGAAAATAGATCCATATTTATCACCGTGCACAAAGCTAAAGTCCAAGTGGATCAAAGACCTCAACATAAAACCAGACACACTAAACCTTCTAGAAGAAAAAGTGGGAAAGACCCTAGAACTCATTGGCACAGGAGACTACTTCCTGAATAGAACACCACAGCACAGGCTCTAAGATCAACAATAATAAGTGGGACCTCATGAAGCTGAAAAGATTCTGTAAAGCAAAGGACACTGTCATCAGAATGAAACCACAGCCTACAGATTGGGAAAGGATCATTACCAATCCTACTTCTGACAGAGGGCTAATATCCAGTATATATAAAGAACTCAAGAAGTTATAAAGCAAGAAATCAAGTAATCCAATTAAAAAATGGGACCTAAACAGAGAACTTCACTGTAGAGGATTATAGAATGGCAGAAAAACCCTTAAAGAAATGCTCAACGTCCTTAGAGATCAGGGAGATGCAAATCAAAAAAACCCTGAGATTTCACCTTACACCCAACCAGAATGGCTAAGATCAAAAACTCTAGTGAGAATGCATGCTGGAGAGGTTGTGGAGAAAGAGGAACCCTCCTCCATTGCTGGTGGGAATGCAAACTTGTACAACCACTCTGGAAATCAATTTGGCGCTTTCTTAGACAATTAGGAATAGAGATTTCTCAGGACCCAGCTATACCACTCTTAGGCATATATCCAACAGATGCTGAAGTACACAACAAGGACATTTGCTCAACTATGTTTGTGGCTGCTTTATTCGTAATAGCCAGAACCTGGAAACAACCCAGATGTCCCTCAGTTGGGGAATGGATACAGAATTTGTATCCATTGTGTAACTTTTACACAGTGGAATACTACTCAGCAATTAAAAAGGAGGAAATCATGAAATTCGCAGGCAAATGGTGGGACCTAGAAACAATCATCCTAAGTGAGTTATCCCAAAAGCAGAAGGAAACATATGGTAGATACTCACTTATATAGACCTATAGGATAGGAAGGTCAAACTGAAATCTACACATCTAGGGAGGATATACAGGAAGGAGGACCCAGGTTGGTATGATCAATGTTCGTTTGGATGAACAAATGGGATGGACATTGAGTGGAGGAGAAAACAAGCAACAGGACAGGAGCATGCCGTGGAGGACCTCTGGGGAGGTCAATGTATCGGTGTATCAGAGCAGATATTAAGACTCGCAATCACACCTTTGGCAGAGGGCAAGAAGTGATGATAGAAATGGGGGAGGTTGGTGAGACTTGGGGAGAACAAGAGCTCCACAAAGACCAAACTGAGCAGGGCACAGGGGTCTTGTATGAGACGGTTTCTACAACCAAGGACCATGTGTGGATGTGGCCTGGAACCCCTGCTCAGATGGGGCCCATGATAGCTCGTTGTCGGACTGAAGACCCTAGTGAGGGAAACAGGGACTGTTTCAGTTATGAACTTGATGGCTGACTCTTTGACCCTCCCCCATACATGCTGGGGAGTGACAGACTGGCTAGATCCCAGGGGAGGACATTGCAGCCAGCCCTGAGGAGACAGGATGAGCTGGGCTTGGATGGAAGGGGAGGAGGTCCTCCCCCTTTGGTGGACTTGGAGGGAGCGTGGAGGAGCGAGATGAGGGAGTGAGAGGGAGGCTGGGAAGGAATGAAGGAGTGGGGCTATGCCTGGGATGCAAAGTACCTAACCTGTGATTGATATAAAAATAAATAAATTTATAAAAAAAATAAAATAAAGTACTGGCTGCATTGTCGTCCTCTGTGGCCTGGTAAGGCAGCTCACCCCTCAGGGAGAGGTTTTCAAAGGGCCAGCCACTGAATTCATGTCAGAGACTGTCGCTGTACCCATTACTAAGTAACACACTTGGAGACTGAGATCATGGGCTACATCTGTTGAGGGTTTCTAGTTTATCTCCATGCATAGACCTTGGTCGGAGTATAAGTATCAAAAATGACTTGTTTGTCCAGAATTTTTGGTTCTGTTGCTCTCCTTGTGGAGCTCCTGTCCCCTCCACATCATTTTATATCCCTCTTCTTTCATAAGAATTCCCTGCATTCTGCCCAAAGTTTGGCTATGAGTCTCAGCATTTGATTCCCTACAGGGTAAAGTCTTTCGGATTCCCTCTATGGTAGGCTTCTGTCCTGTCCCCTGTTTTCTCCCTTTTCCTATGTCTGTCCCATTTGCCTTTCTGTGGGAGTATGGATATCTTACACAGGGTCCTCCTTTATTTTCTTTCGGTGTACAGATTTTATGATGTTTATCCTATATTATTTGTCTAATATCCACCTATAAGTGACTATATAGCATGTATGTCTTTCTGCTTCTAGGATACCTCACTCAGGATCATCTTTTCAATTTCCTACCATTTGCCTGTGAATTTCATGATTTCCTCCTTTTTAATTGCTGAGTAGTATTCCATTGTGTAAAAGTACCATAATTTCTGTATCCATTCCTTGACTTAGGGACATCTGTGTTGTTTCCAGGTTCTGCCTATTACAAATAAAGCTGAGACGAAAATGGTTGAGCAAATGTCCTTGTTGTATAGTTGAGCATATTTTGCCTAGGAGTGGTATAGCTGGTTCTTGAGGTAACACTATTCCTAATTTTCTGAGAAAGCACCAGATTGATTTCTAAAGTGGTTGTGGAGGTTTACATTTCCACCAGCAATGGAGGAGGGGTCTCCTTTCTCCACATCCTCTCCAGCATGTGTTGTCTCTTGAGTTTTGATTTTAGTCATTCTGATGGGTGTAAGTTGAAATAGCAGAGTCATTTTGATTTGCATTTCCCTGATGACTAAGGATGCTGAGCATTTCTTTAAGTGTCTCTCTGCCATTGGACATTCCTCTATTGGGAAATCTCCATTTAGCTGTGTACCCCATCTTTTAATTGGATTACTTGATTTGTTGCTTTTTAACTTCTTAAGTTCTTTATTCTGGATATTAGCCCCCTGTCAGATATAGGTTTGATGAAGATCATTTTCCAATCCGTAGGCTGTCATTTTCTTCTGATGGTAGTGTCCTTTGCTTTACAGAAGCTTTTCAGTTCCATGAGGTCCCACTTATTGATTATTGCTCTTAGAGACTGTGCTGTTGGCATTCTGTTCAGGAAGTTGTCTGCTTTCCTAGTGAATTCAAGATCTTCCCCACTTTTTCTTCTAACAGTTTTAGTGTATCTGGTTTTATGTTGAGGTTTTTCATCTACTTGGACTTTAGTTTCTGCAGGGTGATAAATATGGATCTATTTGCATTTTTCTACATGTAGATATCCAGTTAGACAAGCACCATTTGTTGATGGTACTGTCTTTTTTTCCATTTTATAGTTTTGGTCTGTTTGTCAAAAATCACTTATCTGTAGGTGTGTGGATTTATTTGTGGGTTTTCTATTCGATTCCTTTGATTGACCATTCTGTTTCTATGCCAGTACCACGCCATTCATATTACTATTGCTCTGTAGTAGAGGTTGAGGTCAGAGATGGTGATATCTCCAGAAGTTCTTTTATTGTATATGATTGTTTTATCTATTCTGGATCTTTTGTTTTTCATTACTAAAGTTAGAATTGTTCTTTCAAATTCTGTAAAGAATTGTGTTGGGATTTTAACGGGAATTACATTGAATCTGTAGATTTCTTTTGTCACGTTAGCCATTTTCACTATGTCAATCCTACCGATCCATGACATGGGAGATTGTTCCATCTTCTGATAGCTTCTTCAGATTTTTTTCTTCAGAGACTTGAAGTTTTTTTCATAAAGGTCTTTCACTTGTTTGGCTAGAGTCACACCGAAGTAGTTTATGTTATTTGTGGCTCTTAGGAAGGGTATAGTTTCCCTAATTACTTCTCAGCCCTTTCGACTTTTGTATACAGGAGGGCCACTAATTTTTTGAGTAAATTTTGTATCTTGCCACTTTGCTGAAGATGTTTATCAGCTGAGGGAGTACTCTGGTTTGAATTTTGCGGTCACTCATGCATACTATTATATTGTCTGCGAATACTTTGACATCTTCCTTTCTGATTTGTATCCACTTGATCTCCTTTAGTTGTCATATTGCTCCAGCCAGGACTTCAAGTACTATGTTGAAGAGATACAGAGAGAGTGGGCAGCCTTGTCTTGTCCATGATTTCAGTAGGATTGATTTAGTTTAGTTTTATGTTGGCTATCGGCTTACTTTATATTGTCTTTAGTATGTTTAGGTATGTGCCTTGTGTCCCTGATCTCTCCAAGACATTAGACATGAATGGGTGTTGGATTGTCAAATGCTTTTCTGTTATCTAAAGAGATGATCATGTGGCTTATTTTCCCAAATTTGTTTATGTTTGTTTATATTACATTGATGGATTTCCATAAATTGAACTACCCCTGGGATAGAGCCTACATTGTCATGTTGGATGATATCTTTTATGTGTTCTTGGATTCAGTTTGCAAGTATTTTATTGAGTATTTTTGCATCAATGTTCATAACAGAGATAGGGCTGAAGTTTTTTTTTTTTTTTTTTTTGGTTGGGTCTCTGTGTCAAGGTGACTGGCTTTATAGCTTTATAGAATGACCTTGGTAATGTTCCTTCTGTTTTTTTTTTCAACGAGTTTGAAGAGAATTGCAGTTCTTCTTTGAAGGTCTGGTAGCATTCTGTGTTGAAACCATCTGGCCCTGGGTTCTTTGGACGGGAGACTTTTGATGACTGCTTCTATTTCCTTGGGGGGATATAGGACTATTTAATCTATTTACCATTTGTTGAAGATGCTGATCTTGATTGTGCATTTTATTTAGATTTTTAAAATTTTGTGGCATATAGGCTTTTGTATTAAGACCTAATAATTGTATGGATTTCCTCAATGTCTGTTATGTCCTCTTTCATATCTGATTTTGCTGATTTGGGTAGTTTCTCTCAGTCTTTTAATTAGTTTGGATAAGGGTTTTTCTGTCTTGTTGACTTTCTCAAAGTACCAGCCCTTGGTCCCTTAATTCTTTGAATTGTTCTCTTTGTTTCTCATTCAGTGATTTCAGCTCTGAGTTTGAATATTTCCAATCATCTATTCCTCTTGGGTGTGCCTGCTTCTTTTTTGCCTAGGACTTTAGGTGTCCTGTTAACTTGCTTGTATGCAATGTCTCCAACTTCTTTCTGGAGGTGCTTAGTGCTATGAATTTTCCTCTTAGCACAGCTTTCATTGTGTTCCATAAGTTTGAGTAAGTTTTACTTTAATTTTCATTGAATTTTAGGAAGTCTCTAACTTGTTTTGTTTTTTTTTTAATTCTTCTCTGACCAAGCTGTCATTGAGTAGAGAGTTGTTTAGTTTCTATGCATGTGTATGCTTCTTGTTATTTCTGTTGCTGTTGGGTCTCTAGTTTTATGCCATAGTGGTCTGAGAGAGGATCATTTTGTTCTTCTTGTATCTGTTAAGGCATGCTTTGTGCCTGATTTATATGGTCAATTTTTTAGAAGGTTCCATGAGGTGCTCAAAAGAAAGTATACTCTTTTGATTTTCAGTGAAAAGTTCTGTAGACATCTATTAGAGCCATTTGATCTAGGACCTCTGTATGTGCCATTATTTCCCTATTTAGCTTCTGTCTAGATAATCTGTCCCTTTATGTGAGTGGAGTGTTGAAGTCTCCCACTATGAAGGTGTTGGTATCGATGTGTGATTTCAACTTTAATAATGTTTCATTTACAAATGCAATTGCTCTTGTATTTGGGACATACTTGCTCAAGATTGTGATGTCCTCATGGTAAAATATTTCTTTGATGACAGTGAAGTATTCCTCCTCATCTTTTTAAATTAATTTTGGGTGAAAGTCTATTTTATTAAATAACAGGATAGCTATCCCAGCTTTTTCTTCTGGGTTTGTTTGCTTGAAAATTTTTCTCCAGCCCTTTACTTTGAGGTAGTGTTTATCTTTGTTGCAGAGGTGTGTTTCTTGGATGCAGCACCGTGTTGGATCCTGTTTCCACTACCATTCTGCTAGTCTGTGTCTTTTTATGGAAGAGTTGAGCCAACTGATGTTGGTAGATAAAAGGAATGATAGTTCCTTTTATTGTGGAATTGGTGGTCTTCCTGTGTTTCCATGCTTGTTTTCTTTTAATTTTTTGTTGTGAAGTTATCTATACCCTGTGTTTCCTTGGGTGCAGTTGATTTCAATAGACTGGAGTTTTCTTTCTAATATCTTCTGTAGGCTGGGTTGCTGTGTAGATATTGTTTACATTTAGTTTTGTCATGGAATATTTCGTTTTCTCTGTCTATGTTGATAAATCTTTGCTGGGTTTAGTTGTCTCAGTTGGCATCTGTGTTCCCTTAAAGACTGCAAGACATGTGTCCAGGCCCTTCTAGCTTTCAGAGTTTCTGTTGAGAAGTCTGGTATGATTCTGATAGGTCGACCTTTATATGTTACTTAGACTTTTCCCCTTGCTGCTTTTAATATTTTTTCTTTGTTCGGTAGATTTAATGTTTCGACAATGATGTGAGGTGAGGCTTTTCTTTTCTGGTCTAGTCTATTTGGTGTTCTGTAGGCCTCTTGTATGTTAATGGACATCTCTTTCTTTTTGGTTGGGAAAATTTGCTTCTATGATTTTCTTGAAAATATTTTCTGAACCTTGGACACGCTGGAATCTTCGTTTTTGGCTATTCCTATTATTCTTGGATTTTGTCTTTTCAAGGTGTCTTGGATGTTTTGTGTTTGGAACTTCTCTGATTTTAGTTTTTCTTTGAGAGACTTATCAATTGTTGCAATTCGATCTTCAGTGCCTGAGATTCTCTATTCCATCTCTTGTATTCCGTTGGTGATGCTTTACCTTCATGGTTCATGATCTTTTCTCTAAGTTCTCCAGGTCCAGGGTTTTTCTATTTGTGTTTTCTTTATTGATTCTAATTCTGTTTCCATGTCTTGCACCATTTCTTTCATCTGTTTGAATGTGGATTCCTTTCTTCCATGACGGCATCTATTTTTTTGCTCATTTCTTCTTCAGATGCCTCTATTTGTTTGGTTATATTTTCCTGTATTACTTTTTTATATTAATTACAGTTTATTTACTTTGTATCCCAGCTGTAGCTCCTTCCTCATTCCCTCCCAATCCTACCCTCCCTCCCTCATCTCTGCCCTGCCTTTCTCTAAGCCTACTTATAGGGATGTCTTCCTTCCCTTCCTCTGACCCTAGCTTATCAGGTCTCACCAGGACTGGCTACAATGTCCTCCTCTGTGGCCTAGCTAGGTTGCTCCTCCCACGGGGGGTTGAAGTGGGGAGGTCAAAGAGCTAGCCATAGAGTTCATCCCTGAGACAGTCCCTGTTCCCCTTACTAGGGAAGACATTTGGAAACTGAGCTGCAATGGGCTGTGTCTGAGCAGGGGTTCTAGGTTATATCCATGCATGGTCTATGGTTGGAGAATCAGTCTCTGAGAAGCCCCTGTGCCCAGATATATTTGGTCCTTGTGGGGCTCCTGTTCTCTCCAGGTCTTCCTAAAACTCCCTTTTATCATATGATTCTCTGCATTCTGTCCAAAGTTTGGTCATGACTCTCAGCCTCTGCTTTGATACACTGTTACGTAGAGTCTTTCAGAGGCACTCTATGGTAGGCTCCTATCCTGCTTCTCATTTTCTCCTACTTCCAACGTCCATCCTATTTGTCTTTCTGAGTAAGGATTGATCTTCTTACCCTGGGTCCTTCTTCTCGTTTAGCTTCTTTAGGTGTACAGTGTTGGTATAATGTTCCTTTAGAATGTAGACTCCTTACCCTTGTTCATTCAAATGCTGATTTCTTCCCCCCCCCCTCTGGTTTCAATCTGGATATTGTATTGTGATACTTATTATCTAAGCATCCTGTCTCAACTCTGTAAACAGGCCAAAATAAAGCAACTAGACACAATGTTAAGCAGGGGAGGAGCAAGAAGGCAGGAAATGAGTGGGAGGAGAGAGGACAAGAAGAGCTAGGAGAAGGCAGAGCTGAGGAGAGATGATGGAATGAGGTGGAGAGATGGACTGGACCTAATATGTCACAAAAAGCAAGTATACTGTGGGAAATCTAAATGTTAGGAAACTATGAGGGCTTGGAGCTTTAGGAGGGAGTAATTATTGCCCAGCATTGTGTTCTAGGTTAACTAAATAAATACAGTCTCTGTGTGGTGATTTGGTTATACAGCTGTTTAGGATTAACAACAAGCTTTATTGAAAGATAATTATTAGTAAATATTAATAGTTACTTACAACAGTACAGATTTTAGTATGTTTATCCTATCATATAGGTCTAGTATCCACTTACAAGTAAGTATATACCACGTGTGTCTTTCTGCTTCTGGGATACCTCACTCAGGATGATCATTTCGAGATCCAACCATTTGCCTGCAAATTTCATGATTTCCTTGTTTTTAATTACTGAGAAGTATTCCATTGTGTAAATGTACCACAATTTCTGTATCCATTACTCTGTTGAGGGACATCTGGGTTGTTTCCAGGTTCTGACTATTACGAACAAAGCTGCTATGAACATGGTTGAGCAAATGTCCTTGTTGTGTACTTGAGCATATTTTGGATATATGCCTAGGAGTGGTATAGCTGGATCTTGAGGAAGCATTATTCCTAATTTTCTGAGACAGAATCAGATTGATTTTAAAAGTGGTTGTACAAATTTACATTCCCACCAGCCATGGAGGAAGGTTACCCTTTCTCCACATCTTCTCCAGCATGTGTTTTCACTTGAGTTTTTGATCTTAGCCATTCTGATGGGTGTAAAGTGAAGTTTTTGATTTTCATCTCCCTGATGGATAAGGACGCTGCACATTTCTTTAAGTGTTTTTCTGCCATTCTACAGAGAGTTCTCTATTTATCTGTGTACCCCATCTTTTAATTGGATTGCTTGATGTGTTGCTCTTTAAGTTCTTGAGTTCTTTATGTATACTGCATATTAGCCCTCTGTATGATATAGGGTTGGTGAAGATCCTTTCCTAGTCTGTAGGCTGTCGTTTTCTTTTGATGACAGTGTCTTTTGCTTTACAGAAGCTTTTGAGTTTCATGAGGTCCCATTCATTGATTGTTGCTCTTAGAACCTGTGCTGTTGGTGTTCTGTTCAGGAAGTTGTCTCCAATGCCAAGGAGTTCCACGGTCTCCCCCAGTTTTTCTTCTAACTGATTTAATGTGTCTGGTTTTATGTTGAGGTCTTTGATGCACTTGGACTTTAGCTTTGTGCAAGGTGATAAATATGGATCTATTTTCATTTTTCTGCATACAGACATCCAGTTAGACCAGTCCCATTTGTTGAAGATGCTATCTGTTTTCCATTGAATGGTTTTGGCTTCTTTGTCAAAAATCACGTAACCATAGGTGTGTGGGTTTATTTCTGGATCTTCTATTTGGTTCCGTTGATCCACTATTCTGTTTCATGCTAATGCCATGAAGTTTTTATTACTATTGCTCTGTATTACAGCTTGAGATCAGGGATGGAGATACCTCCAGACAATCTGTTGTTGTACAGGGTTGTTTTGGAAATTCTGAGTATTTTGTTTCTCCATATGAAGTTGAGAATTTTTCTTTCAAGTTCTGTAAAGAATTGTGTTGGTATTTTGATGGGACTTGCATTGAATCTGTAGATTGCTTTTGTCAGAATGGCCATTTTCACTATATTAATCCTACCAATCCATGAGCATGGGAGCTCTTTCAATCTTCTGATATCTTCTTTGATTTCTTTCTTCAGAGATTTAAAGTTTTTTTTTTCAAGCAGGTCTTTCACCTGCTTGGTAAGAATCACACCAAGGCTCTTATGTTATTCGTGGCTATTATGAATGGTGGTGTTTCCCTAATTTCTTTTTCATCCCTTTTGTCTTGGGTATACAGGTGGGCTTCTGATTTTTTTGAGTTGATTTTGTATCCAGCCACTTTGCTGAAGATGTTTATCTTTGTTGACTTTTTGGTGTCTCTCATGTATACTATCATATCATCCCCGAATAGTGACAATTTGATTTTTCCCTTCTTATTTCTACCCCCTTTAATTGTCTTATTGTTCTAGCTAGGACTTTAAGGACTATGTTGAAAAGACATGGAGATAAGCTTCTCTCCATTGAGTTCGATGTTGGCTATATGCTTGCTGTATATTGCCTTTACTGTGTTTTGGTATGGGACTTTTATCCCTGATCTCTCCTAGACTTTAAAAATGAATGGGTGTTGGATTTTGTCAAATGCTTTTTCAGCATCTAAGGAGATGATCATGTGGTTTTTTTTTTCTCCTTCAGTTTGTTTATATGGTGGATTACATTGATGGATTTCCGTATATTGAAACACCCTTGCCTGCTGGGGATGAAGCCTATCATGGTGGATGATATCTTTTATGTGTTCTTGGATTCGGTTTGCAAGTATTTTATTGAGTATTTTTGCATCACTGTTCATAAGAGAGATAGGTCTCAAGTTCTCTTTTTTTGTTGGATCTTTGTGTGAATTAGGTATCACAGTGACTCTGGCTTCAAAGAATGAGTTTGGTAATATTCCTTCTGTTTCTATTTTGTGGAATAGTTTGAAGAGAATTGGAATTAGCACTTCTTTGAAGGTCTGGTAGAATTCTGTGCTGAAACCATCTGGCCCAAGGGTTCTTTTGGAAGGGAGACTGTTGATGACGGCTTCCATTTCCTTGGGCGATATAGGAACAGTCAAACTTTCTCCATCATTTTGACTTAATTTAGGTAGATGGAATGTATCAAGAAAATTGTCCATTTCCTTTAGATTTTCAAATTTTTTGACATATAGGCATTTGTAGTAAGACCTAATGATTGTTTGGATTTCCTCAGTGTCTGTAGATATGTCCCCCTTTTCATTTCTGATTTTGCTGATTTGGACGGTTTCTTTCTACCTTTTAGTTTGGCTAGGGGCTTGTCTATCTTGTTTTCTCAAAGAACCAGCTCTTGGTTACATTGAATTTTTGAATTATTTTATTTGTTTTTAATTGATTTCAGCCCTGAGTTTGATTATTTCCAGCCATCTACTTCTCTTGGGTGTATCTGCTTCCTTTTTTGTTAGGGCTTTTAATTGGTCCATTAAGTTACTTGTATGAGATTTCACAAATTTCTTCTTGAAGGCACTTAGTGCTATGAGCTTTCCTTTTAGCACTGCTTTCATTGTGCCCCATGAGTTTGGGTATGCTGTGCCTTCATTTTAATTGAATTCTAGGACTTTTTAAATTTGTTTCTTCATTTCTGCACTAACCCAGCTGTCATTGAGTAGTGAGTTGTTCGTTTTCCATGTATATGCAGGCTTTTAGCTGTTTCTGTTGTTGTTGAGGTCCAGCTTTACTGCATGGTGATCAGATAGGAAACAAGGGATTATATCAATCTTTTTGTATCTGCTGCGGCTTGGTTTGTGACCCACTATATGCTCTATTTTGCAGAAGGTTCCATGAAGTGCTGAAAAGAAGGTTTACTCTTTTGATTTTGGGTGAAAAATTCTATAGACAAGTATAAGGTCCAGTTTATTTAGGGCTTCTGTAAGTGCCCTTGTTTCCCTGTTATACTTCTAAATGGATGATCTGTCCCTTGGTGAGAGTGGAGTGTTGAAGTCTTCCATTATTAAGGTGTTGGGATCGATGTGTGATTTAAGCTTTAATAATGTTTCCTTTACAAAAGTAGGTGGTCTTTTATTTGGGAAACTGATGCTCAAAACTGTGGTGGACTCCTTTTGGATTTTTCCGTTGATGAGAATGTAGTGCCCCTCTGCATCTTTTTTGCTTAATTTTGGTTGAAAGTCTATTTTATTAGATATTAGGATCACTATGCCAGCTTGTTTTCTGCATCCCTTTGCTTGAAAAGCATTTTCCAGCCCTTTACTCTGAGGTAGTGTTTATCTTTCTTGCAGAGGTGTGTTTCTTGGGTGCAGCAAAATGTTGGATCCTGTTTCCACACACATTCTCTTAGTCTGTGCCTTTTTATTGGAAAATTGAGTACATTGTTGTTGATACATAATAGAGACCAATGACTGTTAGTTCTTTTTATTGTGGAGTTGGTGGTCTTACTGTGATTCATTGCTTGTTTTCTTTTAATTTTTGTTGGGAAATTATCTGTATCCTAAATTTTCTTTGG
>JAQQSO010005376.1:0-12096 GCA_028658305.1 Pachyuromys duprasi
ACTTATATAAACCTATAGGATAGGAAGTTCAAGCTGAAATCTACGTACCCAGAGAGGATATACAAGAAGGAGGACCCAGGTTGGTATGATCAATGCTTGTTTGAATGAACAAATGGGATGGACATTGAGTGGAGGAGAAAACCAAGTTCCCTCTTAAATTTAAGACATTTTCTTTTAAAATTGTTATTGTTACACACACATACTCATGCACACGCACACACACAGAGTGCTGGTCACTTGGGATCATAAAATATATCAGTGGGTTATACTGGAAGAAAACGGATTCTCTGAATTTTAATAATAATGTTGCCTAAATGAGACCAACATAATGTCTATACCAGTTGACTTGCCTTCGTCACATTTTTAAAGCAACCATACGGTTGTGTATTTGCTATATAAAGAAGTGTATATATTTAATGTGTATAATTTGATATATTTGAAGTAGAGACCAGAATAAAATGTAAAAAGCAACAAAATCAAGCGTGGATTAAAATAATTATGACAATAAACTTATTTTATGTATGTATGTATGTATGTATGTATGTATGTCTGTATGTATGTATGTATTTACTTTACATCTTGGTTGTAGTCCCATCCCTCCTTTCCTCCCAGTCCCACCTTTCTTCTCCCCCTCCAATGACTCAGAAAAGGGGACCCCCCTTGCTATCCACCCTAGCTTACCAAGTTGCATCATGACTGAGGATCACACATTTACGACTAGAAAAAGGAAAAAAATAAAGGCAAATTAGTACAATCGGGAATGAGTGACTCAGCGTTATGACTGATGCTATGAGAATGAAGAGAGAATTCTTAACACAGCTACGAACACCTATCTACTTAAATTAGACAAAGGAAACAAAAATAAATTACTAAAACATGCAACCTACTATGACTGAATCTTGGAGAAGTAGAAGAACATTTGCTCAGATGAATAACCAAAGAGGTTAATATTTTTATTTTCATTGAAGCCTGGAGTAGTGCACTTTACCAAACAGTTAAAACTTACTGCCAATCCTTGTAAATGTTTCAGAAAAATTGAAAAATAGGCAATGTAACTGGCCTCATCCAGCATTGAACTCATATAAAAAACAAAAACAGCATGAGAAAAATAAGTTAATACTTATTATGATTATTAAAATGTAACTTCAAAATTCTTAACAAAATTCTAGTGAACTCACTTCAACTTACATTACAAAGGTCATATACCATGAGCATGTGGGAATTACTCCGGGGATGCAAGAATAGCTGAACATAGACAAATCTATAGATATTATATACCAGGTATTATATAGATATTATATATCAGAAATGTGGGTTAAAAGCCACACAATCATTTTAACGAGTGCAAAAAGAAGTCAAGACAAGAACAAACACTTTCTCTAATAAAAATTTTAGAACATAAATATATAAGAGATATATTCCAACATGACAAAAGGCAGCTATAACACACTTGGAGCTAACGTTGTGGATCTTCTTCCTCTACGTCTTTTCAGAAATAATATAAATTTCTTTTTATTCACTTTACATCCTTGTTGTAGCCCCATCCCTTTTCCCCCTCATAGTCCCACACTCCCCCCCCTTTCCCTCCTCCTCCCCTTTCCTCAGAAAAGGGGAGCTCTCTTTCCCATCCAGCCCAGCTCATCAAGTTGCATCACGACTGAGCTTGTCAGCTTCCTGTGGCCTGGCAAGGTAGTGCTGCCAGGGAAAAGTGATCAATAAGCTGGCAGGTGAGGCCCTGTCAGATGCAGTCCCACTCCCTTACTAGAGGACACACATGAGGCGGGCTACACCTTGGTAGGGGGCTTAGGTCCAGTTTGTGCATGGCCCTTGGTTGATGCTTCCGTCTTGGCAAGCCCCTCTGGACCCTGATTAGTTGGCTCTGTTAGTCTTCTTGTGGAGCTCCAGTTACCTCCAGGTCCCTTTCTCCCCCGACCCACTTTTTCACAAAACACACTACACAATACCCAATGTTTGTCTGTGAATCTCAGCATCTGTTTTCAGGTGCTGCTGGATAGAGCCTCTCAGAGGACAACTTTGCCAGGCTCCTGTCTGCAGGTTTAGCAAAACATTATTCATAGTGTCAGGGGCTGGTACTCTCCCATGGGATGGGTCTTTGGTTGGGCCAGGCATTGGGTTGGCATTCCTTCAGTCTCTGCTCTATCTACTCTATCTTTACCCCTGCACGTCTTGTAAGGCATGGTATTTTTGGGTGTAAGTTTTTGTGGGTGGGTTGGAGTTCCCATCCTTCTGCTAGGAGACTTGTCTAGTTGGTGAGTGTCTTCTCTATGGCCTCTGCTCCTAGGAATCTCGGCTTGAGTGTCCCTCATATCCAACCAGGACATACCCTGACTTAGGTCTCCAGCTTGTCAGAAAGATACTCCCACCCTCAGTTTCTCTTTTTTCTACAGTCCTGTCCTTTTGCCCTTTCTCTCCTTAGGTCTGTAATTCACCCTTTAACTCTCTGTGCCCTCTCTCCTACCTTGTTCCCTTTCTTCAGCCATTACCTCTGTCTCATCTGTCTCCCCTTCCAAGCAATAGTTATGCATCCTCCCTTGGCTCTTTCTATGTTACTTATCTTTTTTGGGTCTGTACCTAGTAGTATGCTTATCCTGTCAGATATGGCTAAAATCTGTTTATAAGTGAGGACATATCATGTGTGTCTTTCTGAGTTTGGAGTACCTCATTCAGCATGATCTTTTCTAGTTTCATCCACTTGCCTGCAAATTTCATGATTTTTTTTTAAATAGCTGAGTAGTATTCCATTGGTAAATGTGCCACAGTTTCTTTATCCATTCTTTGGTTGATGGAGAAAGCTTTTCTCATAGGATAAGGGACAATAAAAAGACACACGCTTCATTTCTTCTTTTCATTTCCATTATGTATATTCTGTGACTGAAAGACATTATTTGACACAAGCATATCTTCATTTCTTGTTGGTTAACATGGGAATAATTTTATCTTTAGCACAAAGCCAGGCTGTAAATGTTAAAACTGAAAATATACCATTTCCCTTTTCTTGTTCTTTCCACCTTCCCCTTTTGCTCCTATACCTTCCTTCCTTTGTAAAATTTCTCTAATTTGTATGAAACAACTGTATATTTTCTATATAAAACAGAAACTTTGGAACCAGGTTGCTCTCTCAGCCCATGATGACTGGTTTTCATAAATTATTTCACTAACTATGTTAATTAAATTATCTTATTTATGCCATAATAAAGTCTTTGTTAGAATAGTACTATGCCAGGCATGCTCTCATTAGGAAAATGAGAACTGTCATTCTCTATGTATATTCTGAAATAGTAGGCTCTTCTTTGTTAAGTTCATGGACCGTTTTTATCTAAGAAAATATGGTCTTCCTCCAGCTAATGAATCATAAATAATAACTCAGACAATGCTTCTGATAAGTCTAATTTTGGAATTTTCTAGGTATTCCTGAAACGAAACAGCAAGTCTCAAACTCTGTTGTGAGAATTGTAAATCTTGGTGTCCTTCCTCGATGTTTCCTTGCTACAGCAGGATACTCCATGATATCAACAAAGAATACTGTACATTCTTTTACCTCACCCATTCTAAGCCATCCCTGTTCTTTGTGGCATCACACAGAATTGTCAGTTTCTGGGTAGTGTTCTAGGAAACTAATGTGCTGAGACTCAGTGTTGGGGAACTCCCTAGCTAAAGTTCTTTCTCTGAGATGTCAGCAGCAGGCTCAACCCAAGGGTCTTCCTGATTCTTCAAATTCTCAGGTTATGCCACCGATTACCTTTCTGTAACATTTGAGCCTGAGTACAGATTCTATACAGCATTCTTGAGTGTTCAGGCATGATGCCTCTCTCAGCTGTCTAGAGAAATAGATTCAAACCCTGAAGGTTTTATCAGACTCACTTCCCTTACACAGGGACCTCACTCAGGAGAAAGATGACAGAACAAGCACTTATTCTAAACAACACCATTCTTCAGGGACCTCTCGACATTTCAGCAATCATGGATTAGTTTTGATTAACTGTTAGCGCTTAATCTTTCCTCCCTCCCTCTCTCCCTCCCTCTCTCTTCTTCCATCCATCCTCCTTCCCTCCTCTCTCCTTCTTTCTCTCTCTGTCCAGTTTTATGGAAGACGTACTATGTATTGTTTCAGGTACTGCTTTGATTTTTTTTTTTCCTAAGAGCTTTAAGTGGGTAATAAATTGTCCATGCTGTACAACAGTGTAACTGGCCTTCTCGAAGCTTAATCTTGCTGCAGTTTAACAAGTTACACTAAGAAGTTGTAACAAGTTCTGGGCTAATCATATTAAATTTATTCATGTACTACTAATGTGTGATAAATAGTTTGAAAAACTCCATTGTTTGAGTGTGAAAGGAAGGCCTAAAATCTTATTAAATGCCATTTCAGAAGGAGAGTGACTGTTCAAGAATCAATTTCGTCTGCTCATGTAGAAGAAAACAGCAGCCTGTAGTTATGGCTTCCAAATGATGAAGCTGAGACACTGAGACTCTAAAATGGGAGAAAATGAATTGGATTTCTTGTAGATCAAAGTCATTCATGGTCACAAAGACAATAGAGATGGGGTCACTGATTAAATTTGCAGATATGGAGCCTATGAACTCTGAGGTGACTCTGATGGCCTTCAGTACTGAGGGATGATATTGTCCCATTGAAGTCCATTAATGGATTATCATAAGCTAACCAACCAAGTGAGGATCTGTAAGCCTCAGGAAAACAGAGACTTGTGGCTCAATGGAGTTTCCAGAAAAATATGGTGATCAATAGGCTATAACAAGGGGAATATTGGTTGTAACAAAAAATTTATACTTGAGGTTAAGATATTGCTGCGCCTGTAAATTTCATTAGAGAGACCAAAGGCAGACAGTGAACAAAAAATTTAAATAGGTAACAGCTTTACCTACAGGACCCTTGAGAAGCTATGTACAAGGGAGAAAGGAAGAAGCATTTCTGATTATTAAAACTATTCTAGTTGTCATAAATCTTTCCATGTTCTCATTCTTAGCGAACCTGATGCAAGGAAGATCTCAAGGAAATCATTGCTCATGTCCCCCCTAAGAAATGTAAGACCAGTTGTAGACAAGGAAGTTTCATTTTATCAGTATGTGAGTGTGGCAAGTTAGTATTGGGATTGCAAAGAGATGGTATTTTGGGTTGAGAAATGAACACATCATCCTAGTTCTCGCTGTTCCTGCTGACTGGCCCACCTGGGCCTTATAAAAGAGCTCTCCACCACCCTGATGCTATCTTCTGACCATTCAGGTGCAGATTGCTGTTGGAAACTCTGGTGAGTACAAACTGTTGAGGATTTTGTTGGAACTGTAACAGTGGGCTTTAAGTTGGGTGCAGAGATGACTTTTTAGCCTGCTAATGTGTGGATAGAGGAAAGAAGATACCAAGGTTTTTCTGGTAAATTTCACTGCATTTTGCAGACAGCCTGGAAGGTGATGGAGGAAATGGTGTTGAATATATGTTTAAGTGACAGAGTTTTGAATAGTTCCATACCCATTCCAGACATAGAACCCTCAGAGCTGGATCTCAGGATTGGGACCTTAATGGGACAGCTCAATAAATCTGAGAGAGACAATAGTTTTACAGGACACTAGTGAAGCCAGGGAGGAACAGAAGCACTATTTCTTTATTATAGAAACCTTTCCAGTTGTCACTGAATTTAGCATATTTTCTAAGTGTCATCTGGGAACCTGACACAAGGTCTCAGGTAATACTTGGGCAATACCATACTCAATTTAATTAAATGACATCACAGATTTATGATATAACTCCATATTTGTTTCACGATTGTCTACAATTGTAGTAGAAGGTACCTGTTGTTGTCTCATAGGAGATTTTTTTCTTTGGAAACTAGAAGGATAGGTATTAGCCAACAAAAGACTGAAGGGCCCAGGGTAAAATGTTCTGAAGAAAGAGAGAAAGTATACAAATGAACAAAAGCACACAGACCTCTGGAAACGGCAGGGTTGATGTCCTACCTATTTGCTCTCCTACAGTGCAGCTTGTTTGTTTTTCAGATACTCTGAGACTCAGGAGAGATGTCTTATCAAGAGCAGCCCTGCAAGCAGCCCTGCCAGCTGACTTCTGTGCTGACAACTCGGTGCTCAGAGCCTTCCCCTCAACTGAGGTGCCCAGAGCCCTGCTCTTCACTGAGGTATGGAGAGCCCTGCCCTTCACCAAGGTGCCCAGAGCCCTGCTCTTCACTGAGTTGCTCAGAGTCCTGCTCTTTGTTTAGATGTATAGAGTACTGCTCTTCAACCCAGTGTCCTGAGCAACAACAATGTCTTGAGCCTTGCCAACTGCCAATGTCTCCAAAGACCTGTCCTCAACCACGGTGCCCTGAGTCCTGCCAACCACCGAACTCTCCAAAGCCCTGCCTTCCATGTCTTCCAGTGAGATGCCCAGAGTCCCGCTCTGTACTCCTGTGTCCTCAGCCACAGCATCTTGAATCCTGCCAGCTGCCGAGGTCTCCAGGTCCCTGTCCTTCACTGAAGTGTCCAGAACCCTGTCTTCCACTCTGGTATACTGAGCTTTGTCTACAACCTCAGTATTCAGAGCTCTGTTCTTTGCCAAGATGCCCAGAACCCTACTTTGCACTGCATTGTCCTGCTCCATGTCCACCACTGCATTGTCCCGAGCCCTGTCCACCACTGCAGTGTCCTGAGCCCTGTCCACCACTGCAGTGCCCTGAGCGCTGTCCACCACTTCAGTGTCCTGAGCATTGCTGACAACTGCTATATTCAGAGCACAGTGCCTTGAGACCTGCCAGCAATTAAGGTCCCCAGAATATTGTCTTCCACCTCAGTGTATTGAAACCTGACCTTCAGCAAGCTGTCCAGAGTCATGCTCTTCGCTACACTGTTTAGAGCCCTGCAGCATCAGGAGCTCTGCCCTTCTTCTGGGCTGTACCCTCCTATGAGGTGCCCTGCTTCCCTGCCGACCAGCTCCCTGCCTACTTGCACAATGTGCTCCTCCACCATACCAGCAGAAGCACCCACTCAAGAGCAAGCAGCATGGGGACCCCAAGACAGCATTATCCTGTGGTTCTGCTTGCTTTTTGGATTTTATCATCTCTATTCAACCATGGTGGTGGACACATCTTCTCTCACCCCAAACTTGGGTTCCTGCCTGGGAGAGGAAGTTCTTCACTCCTGCAGCTGACATCACACTGTTAAGGGATGAAGACCTTAGCTTTGATGTGTGTCTGTGGTCTCAGCCAGTGTTTTCTTTCCTGTGGCCAACTATGTCTATACTCTCTTTCAGTTCTCCAATAAAGCACATACTTCTTGGCTAAATCCTATCATTTTATTTTATGCTTGTTTTTACTCTTAGCTCTTAACTCTATCAGATGGATTCTCCCTTTGATTCCTATTAGATTGTTGAAATCAGATTTTCCCCACCACTAAATTTACTTAGCATGATGATCTATTAGCTTTGGTGAAAAAGGCCTGGCTTCCCCAAATGTTAGCAATTTATAAAACTAAGGCATTTGTGTCAAAATCAGTAACTACAAGCTCCAATAATGTTGACTAACTACAGGCTTGATTCAGACATAGTTACATTTTTCTGTCTTCTTTTTTCTCCAAGAACTAATATAGGGTTCCAGGCTGCATTTACTTGTCACTTCTCTGCAAATTTCTTGAGTTTTCCTTTTATTTAATAACTTTAAAACACTTGCACATTTCAGATTTTGTCTTGAAATCAGCCACAGTCAAACTTCAGCTACTCAGTTATCTATCAAGATGAAGGAGCTTTGTCTCCTTAACAGAACATCTCACACTTCAGTTTCTTCATTTTTGATTTGGAGGCAGTAACCTTGATAGTTACCACTAAGATTTAGTGGGTTTCATGTAATGCAACATTCAGACTTATATTCAAGTGAGATGAATGGCCTGCTTGGAATTTCAAATATAGTTTATAGTTCACAAAGGTCTATGTTGTAAGAAGCAAGGAATGGTATATTCCTGAGTATGTGGTATGGCATCTGTCCACTCCAGTGCCTTAGCACATTTGATGGTGGGTTTTAAAACTTTTAAATTTAATTTTACTTATATATTTATTCATTACAATTTATTCACTTTGTATCCCCATTGCAGTCCCCTCTCTGGTCTCCTCACAGTCTCACCCACAATCCCTCCTCTCCCTCCATACCCTTTCCTGAGGCCCCTGAGAGGGGAGAACCTCCTCCCTGTCTATCTGGCCCTAGATTATCAGGTCTCATCAAGGCTGGCTCTATCTTCTTCCTCTGTGGCCTGGCAAGGCTGCACCCCACAGGAGAATGATCAAAGAGCCTGCAATTGAGTTCATGTCAGACAGTCCCTGCACCCCTTACTAGGAAACCCACTTGGAAACTGAGCATCCAATGGGCTTCCTATAAACAGGGGGCCTAGACCCTCTCTATGCATGGTCCTTAGTTGGGGTATAGGTCTCTGTAGGGCCCCCTGGGCCCACGTATTTTGGCTAAGTTGTTCTTGTGAAGTTCCTGTCCCTTCCAGGTCTTTCTATCCCCCTCTTATTCCATAAGGACTCCAGTACTCTGCCCAAAGTTTGTCTCATCTTGAATCTCAGTATCTCTTTCGATACCCTGGTGGGTAGAGTCTTTCAGAGGTCCTCTGTGGAAGGCACCTGTCTTGTTCCTTGTCTTCTACTTCCGATGTCTGTCCTGTTTGCCCTTCTGAATGAGGATTAAGCATTTTTCCTAGGGTCCTCCTTGTTATTCAGTTTCTTTAGGGCTATAGATTTTAGTATGTTTATCCTATATTATACAGCTAATATCCATTTATAAGTGAGTATATATATCATTTGTGTGTTTCTGTTTTTGGGTTACCTCACTCAGGATGATCTTCTCTAGATCCCACCATTTGCTGCAATTTTCATGATTTCCTTGTTTTTAATTGCTGAGTAGTATTCCATTGTGTAAATATACCACACTTTCTGTATCCATTCCATTGTGTAAATGTACTACATTCTGTACACATTCCCAATTTCTGTCCCATTGAGGGACATCTGGATTGTTTCCAGATTCTAGCTATTACAACTAAAGCTGCTATGAACATGGTTGAGCAAATGTTCTTGTTATGTACTTGACCATCTTTTGGATGTACACCTAGGAGTGGTATAGCTGGATCTTGATGATGAGTTTTTTAACTATGTCTTAAACCATATCTTAAGTGGACGGAGGCTGAGACCTTCAGTTCATGGAGAGAATGGTTTTAAAACTGGAGAAGACTATTGATGGCCTAGCATAAAGAGTTACCCTGCCCAAAGAAAAGAATGTGGGGCTTATGTCAGACACTGGATCACATACTAGCTAAATTTAAGGTATTTATCCCAAACCAGAAGATGCTGACTCCAGAGAGCATGCTGTGTCTTCCTCTCTTCTTTAGAAATTCCTTTTATTATCTTGTTTCCCCTTTGCTGGGAATGTTAAGTGGATTATTAACTCATAACCAAATACTTTGATTCAGACAATGTTTGAGCACCAACTAAAGTTTTCTTTTCCTTTTAAGTAGCACAAGCCTCTTGGCTATTCTTTTTCTCTTTATTTTTTGAGATTAATATAATTACTTCATTTTGCCCTTCTCTTTCCTGCCTCTAACATCTCCCATGTACCCCTTTTGCTCTCTTTCAAATTCATAGCCTCTTTATATATGTATATACAATCCTAAATACATAATATAACCTCTTAAGTCTGTATAATGTTACTTGTCTGTATGAATCATCAATTGACATGCTTTTCCCTGGGGAAGACTATTTCTTCCACTCTTAGTATTTCTTAGCTGGCTATAGTTCTTTGATATTAATTTAGTAAACAGTGGTTGTAGTTGAGAGAAGTTGGACAGATTGCCTCCCTGGTTAAGGTTTGATGAACTGAAAAGGGAAACCCGGGAACTCAAGGCAGCTGAGCACTTGAGTGTAATTACCATGACAAGGCTCATTTTATTGTTACAGCTTCTTCTTTTTCCTTTCTTTCTTTCATTCATTCTTTTTTCTTTTTTCTTTCTTTCTTTTTATATTAATCACAGGTTATGTACTTTGTATCCCAGCCGTAGCTCCCTCCCTCATTCCCTCCCAGTCCCCCCATCTCTCCCTCATCTTATCCCTGCCCCTTTTCTAAGTCCACTGATAGGGAGGACCTCCTCTCCTTCCATCTGACCCTAGCTTATCAGGTCTCTTCAGGAATGGCTGCAATGTCCTCTTCTGTGGCCTAGCAAGGCTGCTCCTCCCTTGGGAAGGGGGGAGGGTTGAAGAGCCAGCCATTGAGTTCATGTCAGAAATAGTCGCTGTTCCCCTTACTAAGGTACCCACTTGGATACTGAGCTACCATGGACTATATCTGAACAGGGGTTCTATCTTATATCCATTTATGGTCCTTGGTTGGAGAAACAGTCTCATAAAAGACCCCTGTGCCCTGATATATTTGGTCCTTGTGGAGCTCCTGTCCTCTCCAGGTCTTACTAATGTTACAGCTTCTTTGATACCAGAGCTACCAGTTTACAGTTCAGAAGAGATGCCTGCTTCACAGGCAGCATGTTCAGAGTCATATGAAGCACAGCAACATTATTTGTATTCAGAGAAACATCTGAGGTATGAGAACATCATTTACCTTACTTTCTCTAGGAATTGAGGAAGGCCTTAGGCATTTCCTGTTTTTCTTTCTCTCATTTGTTGGAATTCCAAATTTTCATCTTGAAAGGTATCAGATGTTCCCATGCTCATGTCACAAATTCATTATATATGTATAGGGGTAACAAGGCTGGCAACAGAATGCTGGACAGGGGGCAGCAAAGAACAGAAAATCAGGAATTAGGAGATTCCTTCCAGCAGGAATCAGGAGATCCATCCAAATCAGGGTGGATCCAGTTGTGATTGTGAAATAAAAATGCTGAGCAGTATCTGTTAAGTGTTCTAGTTGCATGTAATTTGTTGAGAGTAGTCATATAAATTAAAGAAGCATAGGCCAGAAAAGTGCTGGAATCTCAGGTGGCCTTTTTAATAAGAGATAATCCAGTGCCACTGGATTTTGTAATTTACTTGTTTTAAAGTCTCTAAGTTCTTGATTTAATTCTCCTGATATTTGAACTGTAAGATTAGTGGCTAACAGCACAAGTCAGTTTTATAATATCCTGAGGAAAGTCTATAACACGGCCAGGTATAGGCAAAAGAAAAACAGCTGTTTGAGGGATAGATGTAGCTTTTTTAAATTAAATTTTTATTTTACATTAGTTACATTTTATTTGCTTTGTATTCCAGCTGTAACCCCCTCCCTCAGTCCCTTCCAACCCCACCCTCCCTCCCTTATCTACTCCCATGCCCCTCTCCAATCTACTGATTGGGGAGGTCCTCCCCCTCTTCTATCTGACCCTAGCTTATCAGGTCTCATCAGGACTGGCTGCAATGTCCAACCCTGTGGCCTGGCAAGGCTGCTCCTCTCTCAGGGTGGGGGAAGGTGGTGGTGGTGGTCAAAGAGCCAGCCACTGAGTTCATGTCAGAGACAGTCCCTGTTCCCCTTACTAGGGAACCTACTTGGATACTGAGCTGCCATGGGCTACATCTGAGCAGGGGTTCTAGGTTATATCCATGCATGGACCTTTGTCCTTGGTTGGGGTATCAGTCTCAGAAAAGACCCCTGTGCCCAGATACTTTGGTTTTGTTGCTCTCTTTGTGGAACTCCTGTCATCTCCAGGTCTTACTAACTCCCCCTTCTTTTTTTTAATTTAATTATTTTTATATCAATCACAGGTTAGGTTTTTTGCATCCCATGTGTAGCCCCCTCCTTCATTCCCTCCCACCCTCCCCAACCTTCCCTCATCTCCTCCCCACCCCCTACAAGTCTGTCAACAGGGGAGGACCTCTTCCCCTTCCATCCAACCCCAGCTCATCTTGTCTCCTCAGGGCTGGCTGCAATGTCCTCCCCTGGGATCTAGCCAGGCTGTTACTCCCTGGCATGTATAGGGGAGGGTCAAAGAGTCAGCCATCAAGTTCAAGACTGAAACAGTCCCTGTTTCCCTTACTAGGGTCTTCAGTTCGACACTGAGCTATCATGGGCCACATCTGAGCAGGGGTTCTAGGCCATATCCATACAT
>JAQQSO010005377.1:0-12096 GCA_028658305.1 Pachyuromys duprasi
ACCTCACAGAGGCCGGAGTCGATGAAGATGAAGACCTGACCACCTGCTTGATGAGCAAATTCACCGCCCAGAGACTGAGACCAGTCTACCGGTTTTTAAGTCCTCTCTTCCAAGAGTTTCTTGCTGCCATGAGGCTGACTGAACTCCTGGGTTCAGATAGGCAGGAAGACCAAGATCTGGGCCTTCATTATTTGAGACAAATTAACTCACCCTTGAAGGCTCTGACCACCTACAACAACTTTTTGAGGTATGTCTCCAGCCACCCTTCATCAAAGGCAGGGCCAGAAATTGTGTCTCATTTGCTTCAGTTGGTGGATGAGGAAGAGTCGTTGGAGAACATGTCTGAAGATGAGGGTTACAGGAAGCTCCACCCGGAAGCTTCACTGTGGATGGACTGTATTAGGCGATTGTTGCAGTTATCTCCTGAACTTTTCTCTTCATTAATTTCAGAATATTTAGTGAGCATTGCTTTAAAGTTTGCTTATGAAAGCAACACAGTTTCTTCATGTTCTCCATTTATTTTGCAATTTCTTCAGGGGAGAACACTGACTTTAAAAGTATTGAATTTACAGTACTTTTGGGAGCACCCAGAAAGCCTGTTATTATTGAAAAGTATTAAGGTCTCAATAAATGGAAATAAGTGGGTACAGGGAATATATTTGTCATTAATAGAAAAAAGTTTGACAACATTACAGCCACCAACTGTAGATCAGAACTATGCATCTGCCTTTCAACATGTGAATGAATGCAAGAAAGATTTGGCTGAAAAAGAAGAGATAGTGAGGAACTATGTGGATATCCAACACCAGGCCCCGCCAAATATCACTACTGGCTATTGGAAACTGTCACCCAAGCCATACAAGATCCCTAGGTTGGAAGTTGGGGTGGCCAACATGGGCCCAGCAGACCAAGAACTGCTCTCGGTCCTAACAGAAGTCTTCTCAGCGTCACAGAATATTGAGCTCTGCTTGTCCAATAGCAGTGGCTTTCTTGAGAGCATCCACCCGGCTCTGGAGCTGAATGAGACCTCTGTCACCAAGCTCTCCATGTGCAGGATGGAGCTCAGCACAGCAGAACAGGAGCTGCTTCTCACCCTGCCTGCCCTGCAGTCTCTTGAGGTCTCAGGGACAAACCAGTTACCAGGTATCCCTGAGTGTACTTACACACGCATTCTGGTAAACTCTGTGTTTTCTTGTAGGCATAAGGTTATTGTGTAATTCAAATTCTGATTTCTATACTCCCCATACCTGGTTGCAGTCTTTGTTCTGAGAATCTCCCAGCTCCCCAGTTGTTGCCTGATAGGCTAAGCTCACAGCACAGTACTGAGAGGTTATTACTCTACTCTTAATCCTCTAGGCTGGTCTGGATTCTTCCCCATGTAAATCCCCAAGATACTTGCACTTAAGGCATTCTCTCCTCCGGCTGCTCTCTCCTCATGTCTCATGATGAAGAATTCAGATGGAAATCTATACAGGCTCAGTATTTTAAAAGGCTTAAGGCGGAAAAACAAGCTGTGGCTTACACTCACCATATACTGAACAAATACTTCCCCACCTACAAGGTGCAAATCTCATTTAGTCTTATTTTCCCTTTGATTTGTTTCATCATAAATATATTCTAGTAAGTCTCTTGGTGACCGAATGAGACTGTGCATATTCTCAACTGCTCATAATATTTTTTGAGAAACATATACTCAAATTCTATGTAATTTCAAAGATTTGATGAGGCATGGTGGATTGTCCTTTTAATCTTGACCCTCCAAAGGCTGTAGGAGGATTGCCATGGCTAAGGCCAGCTCGACTGACCTGGGCAATAGAGTGAGTTCCTTTCTCAAACAAAACAAAATTGCTCTGCTGTAGGAGTACTTTCTGTATTGTGGATATTAAACCCTTATGTTACAGGGAAGGCATCTCACTGGCAGAGTGTTTGCCTACCGAGTACAAGGCCCTGGGTTCCATCCACAGCATGACAAAAATAAATCTATCAAAACCTTCATCAGACAACACGGTTTGAAAAACTTTCTCCCACTTTGTAGATTGTCACTTCACCTCTTTATTCTGATGTGTGAATAATTGCTAATTTAGATGAGGTTTGATTTATCCTTTTTATTTTTTGCTACTACCTTTTTATAGCATATCTAAGGATCCATGACGAAGTCAAGGTTGTGAAAATTACCTGTTTTCTTCTAAGAGTTCTATAGTTTTAGTTGTTATAATTATCATAAATTCACTTTGAGTTAGCTTTTCTGAATTGGAAGTGGCAGTCCAACTGCACCCTTTTCCCATGTACAAAATCAGATGTTCCCATGCTGTTGGTTGGAGAGAAGTTTTATTTATTTTGTGAGCCTAGAGACCAGTATGGGGCTTTCCCTATAGTTTATGATCAGATACTGTAGCTGACAATATCTTCATGGATGTGCTCCTTAGACTGATGTTAGGATGTCTGAGAAACTTCATCTTGAAAGTATGAAAATGGCTGAAGGTCACAACACACTTGAGAACTTCCACGGGGGACCTTGAGTGATGGGAACTATGTGCTGCTTTCCAGATCATCTCTTTGCTAATTTGGACAAGTTCCTGGGCCTGAAAGAACTGTCTGTGAGACTAGAAGGCAAAGCAGATGTGCTTTCAGTCCTTCCTGGAGAGTTCCCAAACCTCCACCACATGGAGAAGTTATCCATCCAAACTTCCACGGAGTCTGACCTCTCCAGACTAGGTAAGGGTGGTGCTTGGATCTCCAGCTCATGTCTCAGCTGGAAAAGCTACTTGGCTAGTCATTATTAGAACCGTTAAATCATCATTAGTTAAACCTTCCCTGGGCTTGTCAGCATGAACTATGTCCATCGGAAGGTGTGGGAACAGCACTCATCCTAATTAAGAAGGCAGAGATTTATTTGTAACCCAAGTCTTTAACATGTCAGGAACTGTTCTCAGCCCTTCACAAATGCTGACTCAGTCTTTATAGCTACTGTGGAAGAGAAGCATGACCATTATTGCTGATTGTCAGCTAGGAAAACTGAGGTCAGCAATGGCTCAGCGATAAGGAAATGTGTCTTCAAACAAAGGTTTGACTGAGCTTTACACTCCTAACATTTCCTCTCCTGTTGGTAGGACCCTGCTGTTTGAGGTTGCAGTCTTCCCAGTCCAGATGGCGATTCTGAGCTTGGCACTAGATGAAGGACTTCCTCTTCCCATCAGGGCCTCCTACTCTCTGCCTGACCTCATCTGGAAAGTGTCTTTAGTTCCCTGCTAGCTCTCCCCTCCCTGTGCCTATATGATAATTAGGTACTATGTTCCCGTTCTTATGAAAGGAGCATTCTGTTTGATGCAAATAAAGAATCCTTGAGGTGCCAATTATGTACACTTATCCTGAGAGCCCTCACCCACTCCCTAAGGGATATAAAATTGTTCTCTTGAATAAAATTGAACTATCTCCCTAAAGCGGTTCCCAGAGGGCATTTTCTATTGTGCTGGCGGCTTTCAAAGGCCTGCATCTCACCTTCTGCTCCTCCTGCTTTCATTGGCTGGTGACCAACAGTCCCCCAGGGAGGAGAAGCACTGCTGGTGCCCAACACGGGGCATCACCCCAGCAACAGAGTTCATATGTTGCTGAAGAAATTTCATTCAATTCCTTATAAGAAGCCATTCTTTCGTATGGCTGTGTCGATTAGACACTCCACGAGCCCGATGAATGTAGTCTGAGCTCTAGATACTATGCCACTGTGTCACTACATTATGCATCTTGTGTCACTGCCTGTTTAATCAGTGTTGGAACTGATGGATTGAGGGTCCAATTCTGATGGAAACATTCAGCCTCTAATTTCTGAAAATCTTTCATCCTTTGCAGTTAGTTTGATTCAGAACTCTCCAAATCTTCATGTCTTCCATCTGAAATGTGATTTCCTTTTGAATTGTGAGCCTTTCATGGCTGCGCTTGCTTCCTGCAAGAAACTCAGAGAGATTGAGTTTACTGGACAATGCTTTGAAACCACGCCATTTGGTAAGAACTGTACAACGTTGACTTCAGATGCTCCTGTGCAGTCATTCAGTACTCTAGAATTAAAATGCAATGGTGTCGTGGGAACTGTAACCACGCCTGATCTTCAGTGAGGCTTTCACAATAGTGAAGTGCACCTTTCTACGATTTAAACCTTTCGTGTTCAGAGCCGTGTCCTCTGCTTGGTCATGGTAATTCTGAGTATCACGTCACTGTTCATCTTCTTAAATCCTCCTTACCCCAGCAGTGTTTCTGAGTCACGTGTAACTTTTTTATTTCTCCTTTCACAGTCAACATATTGCCAAATTTTGTTTCTCTGAAGATATTAAATCTTAATTGCCAAAAATTTCCAGATAAGAAAACATCAGAAAAGTTTGGTAAGTTTATAGAAGTGTTTCTTAATTTATTATTTTCCTCCTCCTCCTCCTCCTTTGCCTCTTCCTCCTCCTGCTGTAGTGAACTCACAACAAAGCAAGGTGTATACCGTTGTCCCTTTACTCTCATGACCCTTAGCTCCAGGACCTGCTGCCGCTGTAAACACTAGAACATCCTCTACTCTATGATATAAAATGGTGCAGTGTTTTCCCATGACTCCACTCATGCTCATATACTTTAAATCCCCTCTCCATTGCTTACAATGCCCTAATGCCATGTAAAAAAATTGTGTTGTTCTTAGAGTAATGAAGAGGGGGGAAATGTCTGGATATGTTTAGCACAGACACATTTTTTAAAAACTTGAACCTGTGGTTTGTGGAATATGCTGATACAGAGGGTCATGCGCCAGCCATGCTGGTCCTTTGGAGGACACCATGGTGATATTCAGGCTCACCGACAGATGCTATTGCTCTCACACATCCTCATGCTTGATCTCATTAAATACAATACTCTCAGACTTACTGACACCTTAGGATAGAAGTTGGTCATGGTGGCACTGTGTAACTTTATTGTTGGACAACCACTCTAGATGTGCTTTCTCTGTTCTGTTTCAAAGGTTTCAGAATATACATAAAAACTTCTATTTATGTTAAGAAAACTAATCTGTGATAAACTATATTGAACACAATGATAGGTATAGAGAGTTTATATACTTTTTTTTTGAGTTAAAAAATGTTAGAAGGCCAGGTGGTGGTGACGCACACCTTTGATTCCAGCACTTGGGAGGCAGAAGTAGGTGGATTTCTGAGTTAGAGGCCAGCTATTCTACAGAGTGAGTTCCAGGAGAGCCAGGGCTGCATGGGGAAACCCTGTCTTGAAAAACAAACAAACAAAAGAAAGTTTAGAAAAAGCATATGGTTTCATGGGAAACACTAACGGTAAAATGGGGACAATGGCGATATGGGGTGCAGATCTGTGTCTCCACAGTGCTTCTTGGACTGTTGTAGGAGAGGTGGAGCCCCCTTTCTCTTGTGCGGAGACAGCTGCTGTGCGTGTTTGCTTTGGCCTTGGGGGTGCTGGTAAAGCAGCAGAGACAACGTCAGGCACTATGAAGGCTACCGTCGTGTGTCTCAGGTTGACTGTGTAAAACGCACACTGGGAGCATCAAGTTTCCCCACTGCTGGAAAAGAAAGTTATAAGTATTAAAACAGAATGCTGCTTGGTCTCAGACATAAGGAAGCAACACTTGGAATTCCTGTGCCCAGCCTGTTAATGAAGCCTTAATGAAGTGGATTATATTTCCTTCTTTAAAGATGAGTGCATACACATACACACATACACACACAGTCACAGAGTGAATTTCAGGATTTTCCTCACAGAGGTCGGCCAAAATTATAGATTTTTCAGGAAAAGGGCCAGAGATGGCTCAGCAAGTCCTCTGGTCTCTAAACCCCTAAACCCATACTAGGCTACACAATGCACATATGCACTCTCATGCATGTACACACACACACACACACACACACACACACACTAAGTACATACAGGTTTATGTTGGAGTCCAGTGCTGGCAGGGTTCAGAACCTGAAGGAGGAAGTGTGGATCGGTGAATGAAGACTTACATCAAGGGATGCAGTTCACACACTCTGACACTGAAACATCTCAGGCCACCTTTACTCATACATCTATTTTTTAACAGCTGAAAAGGTTTTACATTCATTTTCTCATGCACAGTTTATTTTAAGACCTTCCTATGTTTAGCAATAATATGCACACTGTACTTTTCTCTTCCTTCTCCTCCTCAATCCCTCATGGGTTTCCTGCCAACCCATGAACTGTGTCAAGAAAGAGGAAACAGCTTCAGCAAGCTGTTACTATCTAACCCAACACACTGGTACTTAACCAAGTGACCATGGTTGGGAGCAATTGCGGATACAGTATAAAGAGATGATAGATTACATACACAGGAAATTCTGATTTAATTATTGGCAGCTGGCATCTTCTCACACCCTAATCAGGGTATTTAATTCCTCTAATGCCCAGGGTTCTCTGCAAATTAGCAACCTGAATCAATTCCTCACCCTTGCTTGGCTTACCTCTGAGTTTTCCTATGAAGTCTTGGAACTAGAGATCTATCAAGACCTTCCTAACTTTTTGATAATCATCTAGCTATTGTTTGGAACATGTCGGTGGACAAATTGTTGTCAGAACCAAGTTTCCTTGTGGAGAGAACATCCAGACAATAGCTGATGTGCCTAGACCAGGCCCTCGCATTGGCTCAACCACATCATCATTAACAAACTCCCACCATCCTCAGAGACAAACCAGGATGAATCACAGCCTGATCTGAGCCTTGCAAATGCAAGGCAAAAGTGCAGCAAGCATTCCCTCGGGAAAGGCCAGGAGATTCTGCACTAACATCCCCACAGGTCCTTGTCATGTGGGGACGCATGTCCTCAGGCCTTGTAATACGGATCTCCGCCAACATTATACATTCACGCACCATTCCCGGAAGAGGCTGGCCACTGCCAAATGTAATTCAAGTTGTTCTTTTCAAATGTCACAAAGAAAGAAGCACAAATTGGAAATATGTGTGTAAACTCATAGTTTGTTATTCCATAAACACACAAGGGTCTATATACATATATAGAAATCTAGGTTTCTACATACAGGTATCTCTCAGGACAGTCACAGAGACCAGAAAGCAATTTTCCAGTGTTCAGCTGCTCATTTCTTTTCTCTTTTCTTTTTTTAATTTTGTATTAGTTTATTTACTTTACATCCCAAGGGCACCCCCTCCCTCTACTCCTCCCAGTCCTCTCGTTCCCCTCCTTTCCCCCTTTCCTTCCCCCCAGAAAAGAGGAGTCCCCCTCCCTCCTGTATAAACCTTCCCCAGCACATCAAGTCACATCAGGTCTTATCTTCATCCCCTGAGGCAGCCCTACCAGGGGGAGGTGATCCAAAAGCAGGCAATAGAGTCCATATTAAAAAGAGCATCCCTCCATTCACCAGGTGACCCATGTGAAGACCAAGCCACCCATTGGCTGGGTTAGTTGTCTTCTGTTGGTCTTCCTATGAGGTTCCTGTTCCCTCCAGGTCCTTCCATCTTTCCCCCAATATTTCCTCAAGACCCCCAGAGTTCCGCCCCATGCTTGGCTGCAAGTCCCAGCATCTGTCTTGATCTGCTGTTGGCTGAAGCCTTCCAGACCATCAAGTTAGGCTCCTGACTGAAAGCATAGCAGAGTATCATTAGTATTCGGGGCTAGATCTCTACTGTGAGGTGTGCCCATTTCTTTTCTATTTTAAACAGTTTTGTTTTCTGTTCACAGAGCTAGGATAGTTTCTTGGGTAGATCTTAATTAACCCATTTGAGAAAGACCACTTAGAACATGGGAGTGGTTCTAAGTGCCCATGATCACAATTCCTGGGAGGATGAGACAGGAGATTATGAGTTCCAGGCCAGCCTGGGCTATCGGGTGAGACTCTGTCTTTTAAAAGCCAAAATAAATCATTTAACCCAACTAAATGAAGCTTACACCATATGCATACTAATGTAACTACCATCAGTACATATTTTTTATATCCAGCTTTGCTGGTTTAAGCAGATAGGACAAGAAACTTCCTGAGGTTTCATGGGTGGCTCAATAGAGCTGCTGGCTACCCATCTTGCTGTGATTTTTAGAAACAATCGAGGGAAAAGAAGGCTCAGTTATTTGGCATGTTTGTGGCTGTGTACGTATGTACGTGCGTGCATGTTGGGGGCATGGGTATGGAACCCAGTGTCTCAAGCATACCAAGCGAGCATTGTGCCATTGTGTCCACTACCCAAATCCCCAGTGTTGCCCTCTAAGTACTCTTTCCTAAAAGAATCAGAGTCTGTGGATACACCATTCATTCAAGAACTGAAACAGGAAAAGCCAAAGATGAATCTGGAACATTGGTCCATGCCAGAAAGTTTTCAAAATCGTTTCTAGGGGTCCTCAGGAGTAGACTTAGTGATCATGTGATTTACAGAAAGTCCTGCTAAGCAAGAGTGAACTTGGGAAGGAAGGCTTTTGCAGTAGTGCACCATGGTTTCAGTGTCCAGTGTGGGTCTCCTCGGTGTGAAATCACTGGGGTGATGGCAGGAGGTGGGATGATAAAAAGGGGGTCGGATCAGTAGAGTGACCTGAAGCCAGGGGAAGCTTGGCTGCGGGAGAGAAAGTGGAAATGAGGAGACAGCCTGGACTTGGGTGAAGAGACAGGTTGGGGAGGATGCAGAAAGCAGCAAAGAGCAGCTGTGTGCTGACCCCTTCTCTTGCTCTTGGAGAGAACTATGATGCGTAGAGATCTTAGAGGCGGGGCCTCCTAGAGTACGGAATATCGAGGTCACAAGCTGCTCATGGCGGAACAGCTACAGAGGAAGGCTTTGTTGTGCCTCCCACAGCACTGGCGCTGGGTTCTCTCAGGACCCTGGAGGAACTGCTTCTTCCCACTGGGGACGGGATTCACCAAGTGGCCAGACTGATTGTCCAGCAGTGTCTGCAGCTTCAGTGTCTCCGAGTTCTTGCCTTTCACGACACCTTGGATGATGACAGTGTGATGGAAATTGGTGAGTGTGAAAGCCGCTAACGTCACCGGATACACCTGCTGCAAGTGTGTATAAAAAGTGTTCGTAAACTGTCCAACCTGCTTCCTCACTTCATCTGTCACGCTGCTTCTTCTCATGCCCTTTTGCAGGTTCATCCTGGTCAGACTGGGAAGGTCACCAGCCTCTTTTGGGAACTATAGAAGGTGTTCAGTTTGTGTTGGGGATTGAACCCAGCGCGTCACTCATGCGTGCTGGGCCAATGCGCTACTGCTGCACCACAGCCCAGTTGAGTCTTCTTTAAGACACTTGGTGTTTCACAAACCTGGCAGTAAACTCTATTCATTACTTGAGGTCTGCACTATAGAGCCGGACAAGCTTCTCCATGTTAAGGTCTTGGGGATTTTGTTTTCTGAGTTCAGTTAAACCAGAATTAGACACAGACCAATGCCAGAAGCCCAGGCTCAATCCCCAAATTAAAAAATCGATTACTCGATCTCTGCCACGCTGTCTAACTTCTTTATAGTTCTAGTTCGTTTTAATATCTTCAAGGTAGGTGCACAGCACATGTTGAGGTGTAAGATCTTGCTGGTAGACCAGTGCTCTCTACCTGTGGTGGCACTTCATGTCTCCTGCTCACTTCTTGTGTACTAACACAGACATCCAGTATCATTTTTACATCTTTTTCCTGCCTTTTAATCTATGTAAAAGATTAAAATTTAAGGTGAGTCTCTTCCATAGTTAATAGATGAACCTGTTACTCTCTAGTTTTAGATTAATAGACTTAAAAGTTAACCCTAGGAAGGAGTTCACTTGGTGAAGTGCCTGCCTACCATGTATGAAGCCATGGGCTTGAGCTCTAGCACAAGCAGGCATATGGTTATAAGGGCACACATCTGTGATCCTAGGACTCAAAAGGTGGGGGCAAGAGGGTCATCGTCATCCGGGTCATCATCCTTGGCCACATAACGAACTAGGGGTCAGTGTGTGCTACAGAAAACCTGTGTCAAGCCAAAACAACAAAACTCACAATCACCGAAATAATACCTGATACAGGTCTGAGGTTGCAGAGATGGCTTAGTCGGTAAAATGCATTCAGTCGATGCTCGAAGTTCTTTTAGTGTGACACGCAGCAAGCAACCCAAAGAGGGGGTGCGATGGAGCTGGGGCAGGAGAATCCGTGACATTTACCAGCCACACAATCCAGTGGGGTCTTCAGTCTCCAGGTTCACTAAAAACTGGTCTCAAAAAGTACGGTGTAGGCAACTGAGAAGACATTCACCATTAACCTCTAGTCTCCACAAACACCCCATATGTGCATAATACGACCCCCCCCTCACACACAGGGACACAGAAAATTAAAAACCTAATCCATTAATCTTTTTATTTGCATTTAATAGGTTAATATGTTATATTACTATGGTTGAATTGTCATCTTTTTTTTTTTTTTTGAGACAGTGTCTGCTGAGTAGTAGTTCAATCTGGGCTTTAATTCTCTTTTTATCCCTCTATGGACCTGAACTTGTGGTCCTGTCTCAGCCTTCTCTAAAATGACAGGGATGGTGTGTCATCCCTCTGTGTATTTTTATTTGATATTGGTTTCTTTATTTCCTCTATAGGGTGTGTGTGTATTTTTCTCTGTTTTTTTTGCTTCCTACATTTATTAGCTTACTAATTGCACATATTTTCTTCAGGGTAGCTTGATAGTGTAAATGTAATTTTTATTTGCCTGATGTTATCATCTTGGAGGCTTACTGATGAATAAGCTCACCCTTTCTAGCTTTTTCTGAACTCTGGCTGGCTGGTTCAACTCAGCTGTTCTGGCTTAAACTCCTCTCCTAGCTGACTGCTTCAGTCTGTCTTCTCTCACTTCTCACTGAATTGCTGTGCTTGGCCTCAAGCTAACTCTGGAAGTCTGTTCTAATCTTCTGACTCCTTCTCATTTTATGGCTTCAGCTGCCTCTGTTGACCTGCACTGAACTGCATGAACTCAGGAACAAACTCAACTATACTATACTGTTTCCTTTCACCAGGGCCCTTTTCCTTCTGCCTGAAGGACTCTGTTGATGTTTCTTCTACTCTGGGTTAGATAGTCATGACTTTTCTCCCATTTTAATGATGAGGAAATGACTTTTGCCTTCATTTTTGAAAAAGATGCACGTTTCTAGTGCACTCTATTCTGGAATTACTTTCACTTAGGTTTCTGGCCTATGTGCCATTTCTTTTGTTTAGTGTCAGTTCTCATGTTATGATGTTCTTTTGGGTGAGCTGTCTTTTTTTCCCCTACTCGGAAGCTTTTTAAGATCTTCTTTATTTTTCAGACAGAGTCTCACTACGTTGCCCAGGCTGGCCTGATCCTGCTTTGGCATCCAGTGCATCACAAACTAGAGGCTTTGCTTTGTGGAAGTCAACATAAACTCAGTCAACATAAACTCCATCTTGTCTTCCCAAAGTCCATCTGTTGAAGCTTTGGCCTCAAAGTGACTGCATTTGGAAACAGGGGATTTGTTGTGGCCACCACACCAACTAACACAGCAGCTGTGGTCCATATGACTAGAAGTGGTTATCTACTGGGGGTTTGTAAAAATGACAGAGAATGTAGCTTGGTAGCTTTTTGTCAGTTTTAGGGCATTCTTGGTCAATACATTCTGCCCAGTTCTCCTTCACCATTTGCTTCTGCATACCGCAGAAGAACTCAACCTGATTTGGGAATCAGAGAAGGTTTCTGGAAGTGAGATTACTGATAACTTTATAAATATGGTGGACACACAGCTGGGAAAGGAGAGATTAGGGCATTTTGAATAATAAGATCACTTGTGTCCTAGAGCCAGGTGCATTTGAAAAACTTTTAACAATAAGCACAGAAGTGTCTGGAGCAAGAGGCAGGAGTTAGCAGAGAGGACAGTAAAGGTCCTGCTGGAATGGGTGTCATGGATGCACTGGAAACACTGGGTTTCATCTTGTGACTGCTCAGTACTGTTATTTTACAAACGATATTTAAAGTGGTGATTTACCCAGGTGTGTTGGCATGTGCCTGAAATCCCAGCACTCAGAAGGCATAAGGAAGGCAGATCACTCTCTGTAAATTTAAGACCAGCCTGGTCTACACAGTGAGTTCCAGGCCAGCCAGAACCACATAGTAAGAGCCTGTCTAAAAA
>JAQQSO010005378.1:0-12093 GCA_028658305.1 Pachyuromys duprasi
TTCTCACCGTAGGAGTTCCGCTCACCTGGCACTCACAATGCTGGCGTTTTAGGTCCCAGAGTTCAGTCTCCTGGTCGCTGTGTTGTTTCTGCTCTCCTACTCCTCAGACACAGTGTTCTCTCGTGGCAGCCATCTTGGATCCCCCCTTTATTTTATTTCTAACTTATGTATATGTATATGGGTATTTTGCCTGTATGAATGTCTGAACCTCATGTGAGTGCCTGGTGCCTTCAGAGACCAGAAGAGAGCATCAGATCCCTCAAAACTAGAGTTTTAGGTGATTATCAGCTCCCATGTGGTGCTGGGTACTGAACCCAGGTCCTCTGCAAGAGAAGCAAGTACTCTTAACTGTTGAGGCAACTCTTCAGTCCTCTGGAGAACTAATTATGTTTTGTCTGTTGTAGGAGAGAAACAGTTCTGACAATGTAGAGGTACTTTCCTCAAAATGTTGGAGGAAAATTTGAACAAGGAAAATCAGGCATCTGAGTATTATTTATCTTCCTTACCCATAATATGTATGTTGGGTACCCTGACATTTTTGAGTTCTGTAGAGCGTGATCTGTTTCCATCAAAATGTGAGAAACCAAATGTTTTAATCATAATCTAAAAGGAAAATCCTGCATGCAATAAGGTGATGACTGTGATGATGATGATTATGATGATAATGCCTGACTATTGTTGTGATTGTTGCTTGAGATAGGTTTTTTGTTTGTTTTGTTTGTTTGTTTGTTTGTTTGTTTGTAGCCAAGGGTGATTTTAAGCTCAGGATTGTGGCTGTCCTTGAACTCATGATTCTCTTGCTTTTATTAGTGACAAGCTTATGCCACCACCCATGTCTTAGCTTGCATGACTAATTTGTATGCAGCTATAGAGATGATGTAATAAGATGTTTATAGAGTGTACTTGCAATAGGTTTTTAGCACATAGTTGGTGCTTTATTAATATTAGTTGTTTTATTTATTTATTTTTTGGTTCTGGGAATTAAACTTAGAGCATCACACATGCTAATTACATCCTATTCCATTGTGCCACACTACCTATTTATTATATATATCTAACCACATTTTTGTAAGTACTTTGGACTTTCTGAAGGAAATCTTGGATCATTTAGATATCTGAAGAAGTTATATGTTTATAGACTACTTTCCAAGCATATGCTTTGTGGTGTTAGTTAAACCCATATGTGAGATAAAATAATGACTTAAGTCAGGGAGTGATTGTTGATAATTAATGATTACTAAGAAAGCGATATGAGCTGGGCTGTAGTGGTGCCAGACTTTAGCCCCAGTACTTGGGAAGCAGAGGCACACAGATCTCTGTGAGTTTGAGTCCAGCCTGGTCTACAAAGTGAGTTCCAGAAGTGTCCAGGATATATAGAGAAGCCCTGTCTTAAAACACCCTCCCCCCCACAAAAAAAGAGTGAGAAAAAAAGAAGGAAAAAGAAAGGTATATGATTCTTTTTGAATATTCATTGAATCTACTTAGTAACTTCATGCTGTCTGATATTGTGTTAACATGGTTTTATCTGACATGAAAAATATTAACAGAATAGAGCAAGATTGGTTAGAACTTGCTGTCTGTAACAGGAAGCTTGAAAAAAAACATGTTTGGTACTTCTGTCTGAGCATCCATTTCACCAGCTGGGGACTTCAGTTCTATTTGTAAAAAAGGAGCTTCTCTGAGCCTCAAATTTGTGTCAGTGTTCATGCCATGTGTATGCAGGTGGACATGTATGAAGGCCAGAGGATGATCTTCCTTCTTCACTTTACACCCACCTTGTTTTTAATTTGTTTGCCATTTTATTTTGTTTTATTTAACATTTGTGGATACTTTGCTTGCCTGTTTGTCAGTGTCCATGGAGACTGGAAGAGTTTGTAAGGTCCCCTGGTACTGGACTTGTGATGCACCATGTAGGTGATAGAAATTGAATCCAGGTCATGTGGAAGAGCAGACAGGGCTCTTTTTTTAATTTATTTTTTAATGTAATTTATTTATTTTTATATCAATCACAGGTTAGGTACTTTGCATTACCTCCCTCATTCCCTCCCACTCTCCCCATCCCTCCCTCATCTCCTCCCTGCCCCCTCCAAGTCCACCAATGGGGGAGGACCTCCTCCCCTCCCATCCGACCCCAGATCATCTTGTCTCCTCAGGGTTGGCTGCAATGTCCTCCCCTGGGATCTAGCCAGGCTGTTACTCCCTGGCGTGTTTGGGGGAGGGTCAAAGAGCCAGCCATCGAGTTCATGACAGAAACAGTCCCTGTTCCCCTTACTAGGGTCTTTAGTTGGACACCGAGCTACTATGGGCCACTTCTGAGCGGGGGTTCTAGGACATATCCATACACGGTCCTTGGTTGGAGAAACTGTTCCATAGAAGACCTCTGTGCCCTGCTTCAGTTTGGTCTTTGTGGAGCTCTTGTTCTCCCCAAGTCTTACTAACTTCCCCTATTTTTATTATTACTTCCTGCCCTCTGCCAAAGGCTTGGTTGTGAGTCTTAATATCTGCTTAGATACATTGCTATATTGATTCTTTCAGAGGTCCTCTTTGGTATGCTCCTGTCCTGTTGCTTGTTTTCTCCTCCATTCAATGTCCATCCCATTTGTTCATCTAAACGAGCATTGATCATACCAACCTGGGTCCTCCTTCTTGTATATCTCCCCTGGGTGTATAGATTTCAGCATGACCTTCCTATCCTATAGCAGACAGTGCTCTTAACCACTGAGCCATCTTTCCATATTCCTGCCTTATGTTTTTTGAAACAGAGTCTCTCAGTGGCTCAGAACCAAGTAGGTTCTGCTGACTGAACACTGAGCTCCAGGGATCTGCCTATATTTACTTCCCTGGCACAGTTATGATGAATGTACACCATCATACCTGGCTTTTTAAAATGCGCATTTTTGGATATCGAACTCAGGTCTTCATGCTTCATAGTTAAGCACTTTTTAAAAACTAACTCAGCCATCTCTGTAGCCATAGGGCCTCTGTTTACAGATTCTTTGATTCTGAAATACTGTGAAAACAAAGACCATGCTATAATTGTTTCAGTATCCTATGCCATACATCATTTATAGCTGCATTGCTCTTCTCTTCAAGCCATTCATGTTCAATTTCTGACTGACACATCCTGCTCTATCTTTATATAGAATGATTTAACAGCTGTAACCAAAGAAGGAAAAGTTCTGCTCACAAACCTGCAAGTGCCTAACACAGAAGAAAATGTTAGTTCAAGTCTGGAATGCCCTCAGCGAATAAGTGGTGACTGGCAAACTATTAATAAGTAAGCACTTCTGTCTTTTAGAAGTTACTTATGTTTTCAAATTAGGAATTTTACATCGTTTGTTGCTGTTAGGTATGAAAGTATTTCTGGACCCCTGGAAGTCTGGGAACTTCTTCTTTGGGTTGGTCTTGCAGACATTAGTTTGCTTGCAGAATAAAGTCCCGAGACATTGATTTTTCTTTTCCTGAGCCAAGTGTCATAGTGTCATGACTGTTTTTGCCTATAATTCTTTTTTTTTTTTTTTTTTTTTTTTTTGAGAAAGGATCTCACTATAGCTCTGACTGGCCTGGAACTCCATATAAATTGGCCTAGACTTAAATTTATAGAGATTTGCTTTATTTTATTTTATTTTTGCATCCTTAGTACTAGATTAAAGGCATGTCCCACCATGTTTGGTCTTTGCCTATAACTTTTTTCTTTCTTGTTCTTATGGAGGAGACATTTATTTTTGGCTTGCAGTTTCAGAGATTTTAGTCTTTATTCACTTGACCCTGTCAGTTTGGGCCTATGACAGGACAGCACATCATGTTGGTTGGGAGTGGTTAAATTCTAAACAAACAGCCTGGATTTAGCTGTATACTTGCCTCCAAGTGGTTATTTCTATGGAATTCTTTGGCTTCTGTTTGTCAAGGTTGCTGGTTCAAGTTCATGATATGGAAACTGCTTTTGATGGATTTTGGGAAAAACACCAACTAAAAATGGAACAGTATCTACAATTGTGGAAGTTTGAGCAAGAATTTCAAGAGGTGAGTTAAAACAGATCTTTCCTTGTGATGGAAGACCTTATTTGTGAGCATTAGAAGGGCAGTCTTGTGTGATGTCAGTTTTCACCTTGGGGAGAATAAAGGAGACAAAGAAAATCTCTGCTAACATTAAAGCCTTCACTTTTTCCATGACAAAGCACTGACATGTCATTAAGTATGACAAGGCTGGAGCCTTTCTTTCTTTATCTTCATGTTGGTTCTATAAACTTATTTTCAATACAAAGTGCTTGCAGGCTATAAGATAGTTTTTAAGGATACCTATTGATCTTTAGAAAGCACATATTATAGGTATGGAGATTTTCTGCTAAACATTTTATTTTTTCACATAGAAAAAAATCATTGTTTTACAGAATCATAGTTCAGTTATCAAAATCACTACATTCAATGACAGTAAAATACCTTTATGTTGCCTGCCATTATTACTCTAATTATGTTGGTTAACCCAATAATGTCATATATATGTGACTCTATCTATCTATCTATCTATCTATCTATCTATCTATCTATCTATCTATCTATCTATCTATCTATCTATCTATCTATTTATCTATCTATCTACCTACCTACCTATCTACCATGTATGTCTGTGTTTGTAGTTTTGTGTAGATACACAAGTTTGAGGAGACCGGAGATCATAAAAAAATCATGCATGTTGGTTTTTGAAATAAGGTTTCTCATTGGCTGGCTGATCAGAGAGCTTTATGTTTCCTGTCTCCACCTCTGCTACAGTGGGATTACAGGCACACACCACTATCCCAGACTTTTAAAAATGTGGGTTCTGAGTATTGAATTTAGGCTGTCATACCTGTATGGCAAATACTTTTACTGACAGAACGATTGCCACAACTCTCATTGCTATTCTTTTATTTTTTAGTGATTTTGTTTTAAAAAAGACTTTATTTATTTATTTATTTATTCATTTATTTATTTATTTATTTATTTATTTATTTCTTTATTTATTTATTTATTTATTTATGTGTGTGTGCCTACATTATCTACAGCACATTTGTGCATGTGTCTGTGGAGACCAAAAGTTGTTGGAGCCCCTGGAACTATAGTCATATGTAGTAATGAGTAAGAACCTGATACGGGTGCTGTAAACCAAACCCAGGTCCTCTGCAAGAACATACTGTTTATCTATCTCTATAGCCCTGTCAGGGATAAAAAGAGAGATTTATTTATTGTTTGTTTTGAGACCAGTAACCTCTCACTATGTTGGCTGGGCTTGGCTGGACTTGAACTTATTATATAGAGCAGGTTGGACTGGAACTCATATCATTCTACCTCTGTGTCCTGAGTGCTAGGATTAAAAGTATGAGTTACCACACCAGATTTAGTTCTATTATTTAAAAATTATGTGGGTATGCGCGTGTATATCCATCAGTCCAGGTGCCCGTGAGGTCATTGTTAACCTCTGAGCCATCTCATCAGTCTCTGTCTTTAGGTGCTATTCTTAACTACTTTGATGTTTCAAACTGGCTACTCTATTTCTGTGATATTTGTCAAGATTTAAAAAAAATAACCTCCTTCTTTTCTTTAATGAACACTGAATTCAAGCTCATCTTTTCTGTTTCCGGGCTTAGCACTGGAAGCAGCCATTTTTCTGAGGAACCTTGGTTTCTTTTTATGGGAAATGGTATCAAAGATGAAGTATGTGGGTGCAAGGTGTGCTCATTCCTATTGGAGGTTTTGTGTGTCCAAGGACAGTTACCACATAGTTGGGAAAACATACACACATATACATATGCATGTACACATATTAATGCAAGTATGCCTGCTTATATATGACTTTACATGTACACAACAATCTTAATAAATCGTGTGCATGGATATCTATAAATCTTCATTTTAACAGATTATCTCTATTTCTTTGTGCAAAATAGCTGAACATATTTTGTTTATGTGTTATTTCTCATATTGGCATTCTCATTTAATAGCATTTTTATGTAATATGATCATTACTAAAGGCAAATCCTTAAAAATTCACATTTTAAAACCTTTATTTCTTCTAGGTTATGACTCAATTTGAAATTTCATTAGATCAACAAAGAGAACTGGGTGATGTAACAGGGAACTTAGTTCAAATAAAACAGCAACTTAAAAAAATAGAGATCTTGGATGAAAAATCTCAGGTAAGAAAACATTTTTTAATTTTTATTTTATTTTTATTAATTACAGTTTATTCACTTTCTATTCCAGCTGTAGCCCCCTCCCATAAGAAAACATTTTAATGTTTGCTGTGTTTATGTTTCACTAGGACTTGGTATAAATGCTTATTTTACTTAACCTCTTATAACTATATAATTGACAGAGTATTAGCCTAAAATTCATTTTATGATGGCATTGCAGGTGCATCATGTACTTGTACGAAATCATTAAAGCTGTAGGCATCTGTTGGGAGACCATCTGTAGGAAAAGGACTGTAAATTGTTTTGGAAATGTTAGAAAAAAGGTGTATTGGGAATGATACCCATTTAAATTTGTCTTTCGGGTGAACAACCAATAATATTTTACTGTGTTTTTTAATGCAGGTTTGGTTTTATATTTTTCCATAGTAACACTATCTGGAAGCCATGCATTTTTCTTAGGTAAATTTACCAAACTTACTTTGGGATACATACTGCATAGGGACTTTTTTAACATTAGGAAGCCAATTCTAAAGACAAACCATATGTGAGCAAATTCCTACTGGTATGTATTAAAGATGTGTCTTTGGATATATGATTTAATCTTCTTAGGTCTCCATTCTTCACCTGAATAATGAAGTATACCAAAAGCATACAGGTAAAGGGCAACTGGAATTGAAATTGAAATATATTAACTTTCATTTGGCTGGTGTTTGCACTGAGTGCTGTGTGTGTTTCTGTTTTACGTCTGTGAATACTAGAAGGCAATCTTTATAGCCTGAGGAAAATGGGGTAGTTGGCTTTTGTTTTATATTCACAAATTTGCTAGTTTCTGATTATTGATGTCTCTACTATAACTAATTATTATCCCTGTAAGGTTTGTGTGTGTATGTGTGTTTTCTTTTGTTGAATGCAGAAATGACATGAAATCAATCATGATTTGTGGCCATATATTTCCCGTTAAATGTGGTCTTAAATGATCTTCTCACCTCTCCCCATCCCACCCCTGTTATCTGAGAAGAGATCATACAGTTATGATTGTTTCTCCTCTTTCAAATCAGGAACTGTTAGTGAAGGCCCGGCTTGTGATACTACATGGCCACAAACTTGCATCGAATCATCACTATGCACTTGATTTAATCTGTCAGAGGTGCAATGAGCTACGCTACCTGTCTGATGTTTCAGTTAATGAGATCAGAGAAAAGCGGATTCAGCTGAGCAGGACTTTCAAAATGCACAAACTCCTACAGCAGGTAAAATGGCCCATTTCTGAAAAGTACTATAATTTTTGGGGGGGGTTCTCTAATCTTCACTTTTTTACCATATGTCTTATGGTACACCTTTCATCTTCTCACATACTTGGCCATATGCTTTATAGTACATCTTTCCTCTTCTTAGAGGTCAAGGGGTCAGTGTCTGTAGCTTTGATTTAAATTTGTAAAAGATCAGGGAACATTTTGCAGAAGACTGAAATTCCTTCCACATTTCATAAAGTACAGTACTAAAAATTAACTGGTGACTAAATAATATTCTGCCAGACCTGTGGGTCAGATCTATTTTATGATTAAGCAGTGAATGGAAATGCCACCCTACAGATCTGGTCACAGCAGAGGAATGTAAACAGGAGTGTCACTTGTCAACATCACATCTGAATATAATCATGCTAATCTGCACATCTCTTTTTCTGGTTCTAAAAACCCTACCTTTGACAATTATTAAGCATTGATATATTTTGTTAGGAGATTCATATTTCAGTCGTTGATTTGTAGAAAATAACATGCAAGTAAACTGTTAGTGTTGAGAAAATGGCCAGACTCCTGCTGCAGAAAAAATTACCTATTATGAAGTAAATGCAATGCTTCCCAACCTTGGCTGTGCATCACCAATAACCTGTGGAGAGCTTTAACAGTATAAATGTCTGGCTGGCAGCCCAGTGCTACTGAATCAGAATTTCTGGTTCCACCACCAGATACCATTTATTAACAGCTCTGAAAGCGCTTTTTTTTTCAGTTTCTTTCTTTTATTTTCCATTCTTTCTTTCTTTTTTCTTTCTTGTTTCTAATAGAGACAAAATCTCATAGGAAATGACTATGTACACCAAGCTGGCTTCAAACTCACAGAGATTCACCTGCACCTGCTTCCTGAGTACTGGTTTTAAAATTGTGTGTCCCCATAGTTAGCCTCTGAAAATAATTCTGATTGACAGAAGTGAGACATCTCCAAGCCATAAGATCATTTAGTGGGTTAAAGCACTTGCTGATGAGCTTTATTCACAGAGTTTAATCCAAATATCCTATGTGCTGGAAGGAGTGAATTGACTCCTGCCAAGTTGTCCTCTGACCTCCACTTGTGTGCTATGTCACAAGTATGCTTTGCACACCCACCCATATCCCCCACCCCTTCACTAAGATGTGATAAAAAAAAAACTGGAGACAGCTCTTTTAATGGTAAATCTGTTCTCTTTATCCATCCTCATGTTTGCTGCTTTGATTTCTGTGATTTTCCTCCTCAGGCACGTCAGTGCTGTGATCAAGGGGAATGCCTTCTGGCTAATCAGGGAGCAGATAAGTTTCAGACTAAAGAAGAAGCTCAGAAAGCCCTTCATGACGTGGAGAAGTTCCTTCAAATGGCTGTGCCTTTCATCAGTTATGATATTGAAAACCTGCAATATGAATTTGATGTTCTCCTATCACCTGAACTCAAGGTGAGAGACATTTTATTCAAAGGCATACAAACAAACTAATTACAATAGTGTAAGAGTTTTATTATACCACAGCCAACTTTATATTAGTGTGTAGATACATAGTCCTTTTAAGAACTGGACTGTGGGGTGATAGTGCCACTGTCATGTATCAGAGAATCCAAAGGCTATCTAAGTACGACTTTTATTGTGAGGTTTGAGTCTATTAATGTTATTTATTACTATTATTAATAATAATATGAAGTTTGTTTGAGACTGATTTCCACTGTAGCCTTAGCTGTTCTGAAACTCGTCGTATAGACTATGTTAACCTCCTGCTACTACATTCAACCTAACTCTATTATTTTTAAGTGCTTTAAATGTGCTGTGAGCTTTCACATATATTTTGTCCTGCAAACTCAGAGAAGGGCTCCTAAGTGGAGTGAAGTGTTATGATCAGTTTTATGATTGATACATCCTCACCTAGGTTGTTTACGTTGGGACTTTGGTTTTATATTTGCACAAAAAGAATATACTAATCTGTTGGTTTTTTTCTACATTTGCTCTGGTTGTATTTTACATTCAAAATAAGTTGTTTCTATGTTTGTGCTATATGTTTGTATGTGAATTTGTACATGTGTGTATGAGCACATGACAAACAGGGGTCATATCTTCCTTTATTTCTCTCTACCTTACTTTGAGACAATGTCTCTCATTGAAACTAGCATTTTCTGGTTTAGCTAGAGTGGCAAGCCAGCAAACCATGGGGACGGTTTGCACATTCCTGTGCCTCACTTCGTATGTGGGTTTTCAGGTTCAAAGTCAGGCCCTCATACTTGTGTAGAAAGCTTTCTCTCCAGTCTACAAAAGCAGTTAAAAATTATTCTACTGGTGGGGGATCCAAGATGGCGGCCCCATGAGGACGCTGTGACTGAGGAGTAGGATAGCAGGGTCGGCAGGGCGACCAGGAGACTGAACTCTGGGACCTAAATCACCATCGTTTGATTGCCAGTTGAGTGGAATTCCTACTGTGAGGAAATCAAGTGGAAAAGTCCTAGGGACACCCAGCTATTCCCTGGAAAAAATCCGGGTGACCAGCTGCACACAGCCCTGATATGAACACGCGGCCACACTGGGCTCCAACAGCTGCCATTCCGGACTGGGTCACACAGTCTCCGGGCCAGACTGAGAAGCCCCCAGATACCATCTCAATCCGTGGTGCACAGTCCCTGACCCAGAAGAAGGAGGCGCCAAGTCTCCAAACCAGAGGGGAGCTCTTAGCAGCAAGACCAGGCTGGAACATGGAGCATCCAGACCAGAGTGGCACCCCCCCAGCTGCCATCTCAAACCGAGACACTCAGCCTCTGACACAGAGTGAGGAGCCAAGCCACCAGACTAGAGTGGCGACCAGCCTGTGGTGTGCACAGCTTCTAGCACAGACCAAGGAGCTGGGAACACAGATCCCACAACAGAGCTAAATTGAGACAACAACACACAATCTCAAACCACTGGAACTCCCTGATCTTGAAGAATACTCCAGACACCAGAGAGTGACAGTTCCAGTCTGAAGTTCAGCCTCAAAGCACACACAACTCCTTGACTATAATAAAAAAAATGGCCAAAGGTCGATGTAAGAATTCACCTAACAAAAATCAGGACACCATGACCCCACCAGAAACACCCAAAAGCAATGGAGATTTTAATTCAGCAGAAACACAGGAAAACTATGTTAAAGCTATGATTATGCAGATATTAGGAGGAACAAAAAGAGGAAAGGAACAAGGCCCTCAAAGAAATTCAGAAAAGTTTAACTGCCCACGTAGAGGAACAATTAAATTCATATAGAAAAGAAACAAACAAACAAAAAATAGGAGCCTCATTTAATCAGATGATGGAAATGCTACCAAGCATGAAAACAGAATTAGAATTGGTAGAATTAACATAGTGAAAATGGCCATACTGCCAAAAGCAATCTACAGGTTCAATGCAATTCCCATCAAAACACCTACACAATTCTTCACAGATCTTGAAAGAAAAATTCTCAACTTCATATGGAGAAAAAAAAAAAACCAAGAATCTCCAAAATGATCCTGTACAACAACAGATCATCTGGAGGTATCTCCATCTCTGATCTCAAGCTGTACTACAGAGCAATAGCAATAAAAACTGCATGGTATTGGCATAGAAACAGATTAGTGGATCAATGGAACTGAATAGAAGACCCAGAAATGAACCCATACACCTATGGAAACTTGATTTTTGACAAAGAAGCCAAAACCATTCAATGGAAAAAAGACAGCATCTTCAACAAATGGTGCTGGTCCAACTGGATATCTGTATGCAGAAAAATGAAAATAGATCCATATTTATCACCCTGCACAAAGCTAAAGTCCAAGTGGATGAAAGACCTCAACATAAAACCAGACACACTAAACCAGTTTGAAGAAAACGTGGGGAAGACCCTAGAACTCATTGGCACAGGAGACTACTTCCAGGATAGAACACTAACAGCATAGGCTCTAAGATCAACAATCAATAAATGGGACCTCATGAAACTGAAAATCTTCTGTAAAGCAAAAGACACAGTCATCAAAACCAAACGACAGCCTACAGACTGGGAAAGGATCTTCACCACCAACCCTATATCTGACAGAGGGCTAATATCCAGTATAAATAAAGAACTCAAGAAGTTAAAAAGCAACAAATCAAGTAATCCAATTAAAAAATGGGGTATGGAGCTAAACAGAGAACTCTCTGTAGAGGACTATAGAATGGCAGAAAAACACTTAAACAAATGCTCAATATCCTTAGAAATCAGGGAGATGCAAATCGAAACGACCCTGAGATTTTACCTTACACCTGTCAGAATGGCTAAGATCAAGAACTCAAGTGACAACACATGCTGGAGAGGATGTGGAGAAAGAGGAACCCTCCTCCATTGCTGGTGGGAATGCAAACTTGTATAACCACTCTGGGAATCAATTTGGCATTTTCTTAGACAATTAAGAATAGTGATTCCTCAAGATCCAGCTATACCACTCCTAGGCATATATCCAAAAGATGTTCAAGTACACAACAAGGACATTTGCTCAACTATGTTCGTAGCTGCTTTATTCGTAATAGCCAGAACCTGGAAACAACCCAGATGTTCCTCAGTTGAGGAATGGATACAGAAATTGTAGTACTTTTACACAATGGAATACTACTCAGCAATTTAAAAGGAGGAAATCATGAAATTTGCAGACA
>JAQQSO010005379.1:0-12093 GCA_028658305.1 Pachyuromys duprasi
TCAAGTACACAACAAGGACATTTGCTCATGGCTGCTTTATTTGTAATAGCCAGAACCTGGAAACAACCCAGATGTCCCTCAGTTGAGGAATAGATACAGAAATTGTGGTACTTTTACACAATGGAATACTACTCAGCAATTAAAAAGGAGGAAATAATGTATCTTTTTATACAAAGAAAAAGTACACAAGGATAAACACAAGGAAATTTTATTGGTTATTAAAAGTACTAACTTATAGTCTTCATTCTTCAAGTATAGAGAATGTTGGGTGGGTTACAAAGAAACCAGAACAGCAAGTCAGTAGATCATGTGTCAGCATATGAAATTACCCTACAGTCAATCTGAATGTGAAGTCGTCACACTAAAATGTTCCATACGCCACTCAACTCCCTTCTTAGTTTTTTTAAGCCAGATACACAAACAATTCCCTCTTCTCCTTGCCTTCTGATTAATAAAGATGGGTTTTCAAAGCTCTCAAATGTCCCATAGACATCATAAACATTAAATGTGTGAAAGCTGGTACCTGTGTACCTGACAGAAGAAAACAGATCTTTTAAAAAGTGGGAAAGACAGCAGCTCCAGAAATTCTTGTTTTGCCGATAGGTGAGTTAATGATCACTCTTGATCTCAGCTGGAATCATCTAGTACTTGCAATTTATTATGCAGGCAATTACCAGTAATAACGAGTTTTGCCAGAACATAGCACTACTTTTCAAGACTATTTTCAATTATAAAAGCAATAGTTATCCGCCAGGAAATTCCTAAGAGATGAGTGGCAACTGGAATATATTAGCAAACAGAGTTTAAGGGTAGGGAATTTTACAAAGTCCTTTTTGTCTTACATTTTTTTTGGTGGTGGGGGGGAGAGTATCAATATTCTGTGCAAAGAGAGACAAATGGATCAGCAGCGGTGATTATGGTGTACGCTGTTCTGTCTCACATGTTATTAACCCACAGATTTATTAGTGTGGTTTGAAATACCATCCACTCCCCTTGCAGGAAGTGGTTTAATTGTAAGGTTGGAGCTCAGGAAGCTGCCTCCAGGTTCTTCTGTTTTCTTGTTAATACTATACTGCCCTCCAATGGAAACAGATGCAGAACCCCTGACTGTGATTTTTGACTTAAAACAAAAAAGTTTTCATCTTCTTATCAGAATTTTTATGAACATGGAAGAAGCTTGGAAAGTTATAAACGAAACATGCATGATGGCATCACCTGTGAATTTCACCATACTCGTGAACTTATAGAGAATTCCAGCTGCATAACAATAAAAAATGTGTGATCACCCCAGCTCTGAAATGTGCCAAGGCTACCACTGTTACTGAGTAAGTCTGTATAACTAAGATATCATCAACATAAAGAGGCTTTTTAGTATGCTCCTAGTGCCCAGATGGCAATGAGGTGGTTTGAAATATTGTACCATTCCTACCAGATCAATTTCAAAGAGTATGAAGTAGAAAGCCCATCCCAGCAGACTTTCAAAACAGCAATATGAGAGTTTGAAATATATAAGATTGTAGGCAAGCAGTCAAGTGTGTGCATCTTGTGCAGTGTGTGTGAATAAAAAAACACCATAATGAAAATCGAGTGAGATGAGTGTAGCACAGGATGGCTCTGCTTTCCTTCTTGTTGTGTGATATATGCACTTGTTATCAAAAGCCATAAGACACCACAAACACATCTATCATCTAAGCAGCTTGGATATTATACACAAATGTGCTGCTTATACTATAAAATGAAATAAAGCTATTAATTTCTTTGCTTCGGTCAATGAGCCACAGCCATGAAAATGAATTGCCATTGTAAACACTTGCTAATGTCACCCCCCTAATATTTATTAAACAATGTGGGGATGGGAAGTCTAAACAGGAGAACTTGATTTTTCCCCACCTAGTAGTTGGCCTCAGTTGATTCCCCTTCACTAACTTTTTACTGTCTCATAAATTGCAACATAAGAAGTTTAACTCCAGGAGGAAACAAGAGAAAGGGCGGGGTGGGGGGGCAGCCCAAATCCAATACTGCTATTTATGACATATATAAATCTGAGTCGTTTTGGTATCACTGTTCTTGTAAGATGAAGAACATGATCTATCGATTCCCACAAGTCTAACCCAGTGCTAGTCCCCTGTGGATTTAATGAAATGGGCGTTTTCCTGCATTATAATGACTCCTTGTTCTTACCAGCAGTGAATTCATTGCTAATTTTGCAGGTCTCCTAAACCCTATGGCTCTTTCACTAATATTGTGATGATATTCGGTACAGCATAATAAAATAGCTTACAAATTATAATTTTCACTTTCTGCTCTGCATAATCATAACTACCTCCCTTTGGAATAGGGGGCAGTTTTTGTTCAATTACTGTTATTCCTTATTATTTTCAAATGAAGCAAGAAACAATGCTAAGAAAAGGGGATTTGTCCGATGGTTTTAAATCACTGTGTACAGAGACTGTAAACATATAAGAACAGCACCAGCAACAGAGACAGAGAACACAGATGGATGCTCAGATTTTTGTGGAATTCTACAAATGTTTATTTTGTGGCTTAATGTTAAACAAAAACAGTAATCGCTGTTGAGTCATTATATTTAACAGGATTTTTGCAACCAACAATATATGTTACTATAGGTAAGTCACAGACAACCTATGGAGGCAAATATTAATGTCTCGATGCTGTAGATAAAAAACATAAACTTGATTGGTAAAAGCAGTGAGTCATCACAAGGAATCCGCATAATTGTCTTTCAGTTTGTCCTTCTCTTCTATCCTTTTGGATTTATGTCTAACCGTTAGAATGAGAAGAGCATAATAAAGACTTATAGTCACAAACTTATAATGGCATGATTTACTTTTTGTGTGGTCTGGAACTTTTGTGTAGCATAAAAGTGATATACGTTTAGTAGAAAGTTCACTTTCAGTTTTGAATAACAATCTTTTCCCAACAGTCTCTTGTGATACTTGACATTAGTCATAGGATCAGTCTCGAGAGTGAACAGCATATATTTTGCAGCATATGTAAGCTACAATGTTTAACTTAGATAACTACTTTAGCATATATTTTGCAGCATATGTAAGCTACAATATTTAACTTAGATAACTACTTTAAGCACCCTGTCACAACTTACATTTACAAACCACATTACGTGTGTAGGACTCTAGCTCCACCGTAAGTGGAGGCACATCTATGAGACATGAGAAGCAGATGGGTGGATTTCTTTGAAGTCTCTGAAGAAAACGCATACAGCGTAGTAACTAGGAAAATGGCACATTCAAAAGGAGGAAATGTTAACGCTCTCTCTTGATGTGCAGGTGGCAAAGCTTCAGAAAACCTCTAGAGTGGGACCTGTTTATGCTTCAGTTTGGGAAAGTACAATGTTGGTAAAGGCCCCTACTATTACTACTACTGTGGCAGACAAAGATGTATTAGTTACAAGTAAATAAAAGAACAATAAGATGTCCTTTTATCTCAGCTCTCATTGCTCTTGGTGTAGTCATCTCTTCTTACATTATATTGCATGTGTGATGCCACACAGACTACAGATGCTATAATTCTCTCCATTAATCTTTTCTAAAACCTATACAGTTCCTTTTATGATTCCCCTTCGTCCTCCAATACCCTAAGTTGAGGAGTCCTTATCCTCTGCTTCCTACTATATATCGTCTCTGGAAATTTCACCTACATTTTCCTTCCCATAACTTTCAAAGCCATTTTTATACAGCTGACATGAAAAATCTATTTTTACTTGCACTAACCTTCCTCTGAAACCCAACGTATATTTCAAACTCAATATTGAATACCTATAACTAGATGTTTCAGCAGGATTTAACACTCAATATATTCCCCTGATAAGGTCCTTTTGATTTTCCTCTCTTATTGATGCCACTATCGCGATAATAATTCAGAAGATAGATAGCAAAAGGTTATATAACATATCTCCTCCATTTTACCACCAAAGTCTCATTTGTCAATTTCTAAGTCTTATCATTTCTGCCTCTCTACATATTCATTGATCTGTCTCCCTCTGATCATTCTTATCACTACCAGAATAGATAATTTCTTCCTTTCTAATACTTAAACAATTACAACCAACTTTCCAGTGGATTGCCAAGACTTGGATATCCCCAGCTAACCCATCCTATAAATTTCCATCACTTTGAACATTCAAAAACACTATTTTTTTGTGAAACAGTAGTTTCATTGCTGACCACACTGCACTGCATGAGAAATAAGGAGCCTCGTGCCCAGGAGAGGCTAAATCTTCTCCCAGAAGGCACTAGTTGTCTGTAGTTCTTTGTCTGGGGGTGGGTCCACAAAGTTTCCCCCCGTCCACATTAATGTAGCCATTGACATAGTTATTGTTACAAACTTAATTCAGCCATTTCTAGGAGAGACTGTTTCACTGCAGACTTCCTGATACTTTGACTCTTACAATCTTTCTGCCCCCTTCACATGATGTTATCTGTATCATAGATGCGGGAGCAATGACATAGATTCATCCATTGGGAACTGGGCTCCCCATGATCCAACTGTTAATCTCCATGTTTGTGTCCAGTTGTGGTTTTCTGTGATGGTCTCTTTTTGCTATAAAGAGAAACTCGTTTGATATGGAGGAAGCTGCACATAACTGTGGGTGAAGGATAGAATTTAGAATGCAGTAAAAAATTATGTTTACCTAGCAAAGTGGTGGTAGCAGATGCTGTTCAAATGCCCATGGCCTCACTCACCCTGAAAAGCTGGTTATATTTTCAGGACAGGCATGATCTCCCTCCTGAGGAGAGGGCGTTAGGTCCAATTATATCACTAACATGTGAGTGCCACTTACTGCAATTTTATGGTCAATGTTGGATTTCATAAGTGTTACAGCTGCATGAGACTATTTAATTGCTTCCTTCCCTTGGCAGCTTGCATGGCATTTTCTACAAGCACAGACACTAAGATACAGGGAGGAGTCTTTCAAATCAGACCCAGCTCAAATCATCTGAGTCTTGTATCCTATGACCGTGGTGTCTTCAGTAATAAGAGCCCAGCCTCAAGCTCTGAATGGCAAGCTCTACATCCATAGTCCATCTTGTTTTGAGTCACTTGGACTACACTAACCAAATATTCCAAAGGCGGTTTCTTGTGCCTGGTATTAGGAACTTTTGAGTCTAGGAGTCCTGTGAGGAGCATTGTGTGTGTGTATCTGTGTGTGTGTGTATGTGTGTGTATGTGTGTGTGTGTGTGTTTAAGATATGTGTGTGTATATTTAGTGTATGTACACACACATATTTATTGTGTATAGTTTTAGATAAATATAAAATAATATGATTCTTTGGGGTTTGATCAAAAATATTAATGTTATTTGTCTGTTTTCTCTCCTTCTCCAGCTGTATTAGCCTCTTCCTCCTCTCAGGCTGGCTTCTTTCTCATTTTCCTTCTCTCACTTCATAGCACCTGTAAGCAACAAAACAGATTCAGCAAGTTGTACCCAAATATTTGTGCATATCTATGTAGCAGTAACAATCAAAGAAAGAAACATCTATCCTCTTGAGAGGTTGAGGGTTGGGAGATAACCTGGATGGGCCTGGAGCAAAGAAAGGGGATAAAGTGATGCAATCCTACTTCAACAAAAATATATTTTAAAAGTTTTTAAAACACTGCATGCATTGAGCCACATTGTTCTTCAGTGATCCCTTATATCTAGAATCTTTAGCACAACCTCAGTTCCACAGTAATTTTTTTTAAAAATTTTTACCTATTCTTTGTGAATTTCACATCACGCACCCCAATCCTACTCATCTCCATATCCCTCCATATCAGCCCTCTGCCCTTATACTCCCTCCCCCCAAATAAAACAAAAATTAAAAATAAATAAAAATCATCTCATTGTAAAATCTGTGGCGTGTCACACAGTATACCCTTCTGCCCAACAGCTATGCTTGCAAATGTTCATTACAAAGAGTCATTGGTCTGGTTTGAGGACTCTGGCTTCTGCTACATTATCAGTACTGGATCCTTTCCATGGCTTCTCTCAGGTAGCATGTTGTTGCCATGTGTCATGGAAATCCTTCAGCTTTGGTTCTACAGGACCAGCTCTTTCACACACCCCAGCAGTTCAAGATGGGGTAGATACTGAGGTGGGCTAACTCGAAGCCCAAGAATTGGGCCTGGGTGGTAGCAGGTGAACTGCTCATCCTGCCTGGTCTCTCACACCAACGGTGCCAGCTCTCCAGCACCGCTTCAGAAATAGAGCCAACTCACCGGAGTGCCTCAACAGGCAAGGGGAGGGGCCAGTTCTCCTATGCTCACGCCCTCGGGCTCGCTCACCTGCGCCCATGCCAGGGCCAGCTCTACTGTGCTGCCCAGGCACGATGTGGGACCACTTTCTCGAATGTTGCAGCCAGCAAAAGGTGGGACCAGCTCTGCAAAACCCTTGGACATCATCACGGACCCAAGCAGCAGCCCAGACTGAGAATGCCACATGGTTTTCGGTGGTAACATAAGCCCCGGTCATGGAAAGAGATCCCCGCTGCTGCAGGGCTATAAACCCAGGCATGGCCCTACGCAGTTGCATAGGCCGGGACGTCACCAAGACTTCAGGCGGCAGCTTAGGCTACTCATACAGGCTTTCACCACTCGGACATCTCCAGTTCTACCTGTCTTCATACAACTTTTCTGCTTCTCTTTCTCTCCCATATCTCCACCACATATTTGCTCATATTAGTAGAGCCCGCTCTGGCTGCGCTTCCCACAATGCATAGTGGTGGGGGCCTCTTGGGTGTCTTCTGTCCACAGTAACACTTTTACTTTTGTTCTTCCTTCATAAATCTGTGCCCCAAATAATAATTTTGTGTTATTAAAGCTTATTTCAAATTCCCTAGTTTATTACATTTTCCCCTAAATCATTTTACCTACATTCTGTGCTATCAATACTACTGCCTTCAAAACAGCTACCACTGTCACTACATGCCTGTAATCCTAGCACTTGGGAGGCAGAGGCAGGTAGATCACTGTGAGTTCGAGGCCAACCTGGCCTATAAAGCAAGACCGGGACAGCAAGAGCTCCACAGAGAAACCCTGTTTCAAAAACCTAAACCAAACCAAACCACGCAAAACAAAACAAAAAACCAACAACTACCATTGTCTCCATGATTTCTCATTCTAGAAATAAAATGAGAGCTAGGGGTCAATCATGGCTTCATATTCTAGAAGTTGACATTCTGGTTTGAGATAGGCAACAAAAAAAAATAGACATACCACCTTCAAATCAATATATTAATAAACTACAAAATTCTCAACTGAAATGATAGTAGAGTGAACAGGCTAACATAGAAGTCAGTAAGGTTGACGTGAGGATTACTTTAAATGAAGAGATCACAGAGGGCCTCTAGATAGGAAGGGTATTTGTACTGAGGTGCCATTACAAATAAAAGGAGTCACCCAACCAAGAGTCATGAAATTCATGAAGTGCATGAACCTTTCCAGAGAACACAGTTCCCTGGCAGTGACCTTTAGCTTATTTCCATTCTGTTCAAAATGTTTATGCTTGGTATGCTAGATGAAGCAAACAAACAAAAGACAGAGTGTAATAGTAGAGCAATGGTTAAAGACAAAAAGATTATAAGGAGAAATTAAAGTGCATTTGCTATTGCTGCTATAACAAGTTAACACAAATTGAATGGCTTAAACACAAATAAAATTTATCTATTCATTCACCTATCTATCTGACTGTCTGTCTTTGATCCAGAAGCTATAAGATGAAGGGAAAGTTTGTGTCCCTGAGGTCTTCCTGGTTTGCAGGATATTGTCCATCTCTTGGCTGTACATAGCCTTCCTGCCATGAGCATCTGTGTTTTAGTTTCCTCTTCTTAGAAGTCACGTTGAATTAGGTTCCACCTAAAACACCTCATTTTATCTTAATTTCATTTTGAAGACTTCCATCACCAAATCCAATAATGTTCCAAGATATTAGGGTCTAGAACAAGCCATGAATTTAGGAAAGGAAGCAGCTCAATTTATAGCAGTGTGATGTATTGGCTTGTAAGGAATGTGTCTTGTAAGTGTTGGGAAGTCCTATGCTCTGATTTACATGTTATAAGGAAGTTTGTAGGTCTGCTGCAGATATATGTTGCAAAATCAAGGCATCAAATCTAGTCCATAGCTTTTGCAGAACTCCAGATGAGAAAGTTTCATTTGCCTCAGCCTAACACCCTAATGTAGACAGGCTCCAAATTATGATAGCTCAACTTGAAGATATTTTTGGCTTTAAAAGTGGTGCGAAAATCCATGCAGATTCAGTAGAAACTATACATAACTTTTTCTGAGCAAGCAGTATGTGCTTGCTAGAATGCTTTTATTCACTGCTGGGGAGAAGCACTGAGCCAACAGTTCTCAGGCAGTAACATTAACCACAAGAATAAACAGCATACTCCACAGTATCCCAGGTTTCTCTGTTAATCTTTCCATGACTGAGGCAGGCTAACTTCATGAAGCAGAGTGATTTACTTATTTCATAGTTCAAGAGGTTCGGAGATAAGGCAGCAGCACCACCAGGCTCTGTGAGACTCTCCCTGTGTGCTCATACTGAAACAAGAGATCATATCCATTTTTATTTTTATTTTTTCACAATTTAGTCATTGTGTATCCTGAGTGAAGCCTCCTCCCTCAACTCCCTCCAGTCCCATCCTCCCTTTTCTCCTCTATCCCCTTCCCGTAGTCCACTGAAAGCTAAAAGATCTGAGCCCAGGGAGTCCTGCAGAGACTGATGTACCAACGAAGGACCATGCATGGAGAGGCTCTAGAGCCCTTGTTCCGATGTGGCCAATTGGCAGCTCAGTCTCCATGTGGATCTCCAAGTGAAGGAATCAGCGGCTGCCTCTATCAACGCCTGTTGACTGTTCTTTGATCACTCGCCCCTGGTGATGCAGCCTTGCCAGGCCATAGAAGAAGAGGATTCAGGAAGTCCTGATGAGACTTAACAAGCTATGGGCAGATGGAAATGGTGGAGAATTCTCCCTTTCAAGAGCCCGTATTTTACAACAGTCATAAATACTAAAAATCCCAAATTTTTTTGAAGATATACTACAGTAAAGTTGAGCATCCCCTACCAGGTTGACATATTAATATTTCTATACTATTTTCTCATGATGCTTTGTTGGAAAACAACCTTCCATCAGGGGCAAAGCATTTTCTAAGATGTTTGGTGGTTTTACATGTGTTAGATGCATTTTCAATTCATAGACTACCAACTTAAATAAGTTTACTGTGACTAAACCAATGATGTCAAGAAATGTCTATTTAACAACAGAATGTCAATGAAAATACAAGATACAAACCAAATAGTATTTAGTATTTCTTTATGAATTTTCTTAATAGTTTCTAAATTAAATCATTACTTTATTGTATTAATAAAAACAAATCACAAAGCTATGTAAACAATAGGTACTTTAATAACCATATGGTTTTATACATCTCAGAATACCATTTTTCTACATTTTTAAAAGAGAAATTTAAATGAACTAAAAAGTTTATCCTGGTCCTAAATTATAAATTTGAGTCTATTTTTTAAAGCATATTTCCTGGAATGTCAAGTCAAAAATTCTTTGGAATGTATTCTATGAATATTTTAATCACTTCCATATAAATATAGAAATGCTGGATCAAGAGTTCAGTTCAGAGATAACCTTAAATCAAAATGAATACCTTTCAAGAAATCTGTAGAAACCATTATAAGCCATTGTTTCACTCTCACTGAAAAGAGTCTTTTCACAGCTTTTTAGTTTATCATTGTTCATCTACTGAATATGAAATGAGCTCATCAGCCTCATCTCTCAACATTTAAAAAGCCTGAGCCTGGGTTTAGCTTAATTTCTTGTCCAAACCATTAAGACCATATTCACAATCACTGACTAGACAATCATGGCTTGCCTGTCACTCATCTTTTAAAACACTCTCATAAAAACAAACTGTTGCCTTTGTCCAGTGATACTTCTATCCACTGATGAAGTTGCATCTTCAGAAGGCAATTCATTTCTAGAAAACTCAGCTTATCCTTACCTCTGTGACTTCTCCATTTCTCATTTCATCAGCCAACAAAATAGAAACTTTGATAGAAAAGGCTAATCTCATACATTCCAGGCTGGCTAAAGCTGAAGAATTCCTGCTTCTAATTTCATTGCCCTAAACAAACCTTCACACTATTTGACAGCTATAAACTTACAAAAAGACAAAAAAAGTTTTCAGCTCCTCTTGCCAGATTTACTAACCAGCCCCCAAATTTGAGTATGAGAACATCAATCATACACATGGATGACTCTTGGATTGGTAACTTACCTAATAGACTTGTACATTTCTGTGGAAAAAAAAATCAGCTGGATCAACAATTCTCTTCTCCAAAAAAGTACTACTTGTCATTTATCCCTTCAACACATGACTTACTTCTTCCTCTTAGTTATAGTGACAATATGAAGCTTTACTTAATATGAGCTTTTGTGTCTTGGTCCAGTTGCTTGTGTTGCAGTTCCTAGTATTTCCACTCGCCAGCAGCCATCTCTGTGCCTCCTAGAGAGAAAATGTTCCTCCTTTGAAGGAAGATAACCTCAACTGCAAGTGAGAATTCCTGATCTGCCTCTTCTGCTCTGCTCAACTGTACTAGCCTCTCCATATGAACCTTGCAGGATCTTCTTCAAAATATAAGGTCCCAAGATCCAAGATGGCTGCCACGAGAGGACACTGTGTCTGAGGAGTAGGACAGCAGAAATAATGCAGCGACCAGGAGATTAAACTCTGGGACCTAAAACGCCAGCATTTGTGATTGCCAGGTAAGCAGAACTACTATGGTGGGAAAACCCTAGGGACACCCAATTATTGCCTGGAAAAGTCTACACATGACCCCTGCGCAGAGCTCTGATCTGAGCTAGCAGCCTCTCTGGGCTCCCGCAGCCGCCATACTAGACTGGATCACACAGTCACCCTGGCAGTCTGAGGAGGAACCAGGTACCGTTTTCACTGACCTGCACACTGCGGGCAAACACTGCACGTGTCCGCCAGCAAAAACCTCAGTCCATGTGTGTGTCCACGGGCCAGACAGAGAAGGCCTCAGGCACCATTTAAGACAGGCCTGCATACAGCGGGTGCACACTGCTCAGTAACGCCTGCAAGCAACCCAAAACCACTGTGTGTGCCCCAAATATCATCTCAGACCTTAGTGCACAGCCCCTGGCCCAGAAGAGGGTGCCAAATCTCCAGTACGGGGGAGAGCCCTTAGCAGCAAGCCCAGGGCAGAGCGCACAGCCCTCCAGCTGACATCTCAAACTGGGAAACTCAGACTCTAGCACAGAGTGAAGAGTAAAGCCTCCAGACCAAAGGGGTGACCAGCCTGCAGTGCTCACAGCTTCTAGCACAGAGCACGAAGCCAGGCAACACAAAGCCCACAACAGAGTTCAACTGAGACAACAACAGACACTAACAAACCACCAGAAATCCCTGATCTTCTTGAAGAATACTCCTGACACAAGAGATTGACAGTTTCAGACTGAAGTACAGCCTTAAAGCACAAACGGCTCACTGATTATATATAAACAAATGCCCAGAAATCGGCAAAAAATCCCAGAAAACAAAAATCAGGACACCATGGCCCCATCAGAAACACCCAAAAGCAAAAGAGATTTTAATTCAGCAGAGACACAGGAAAATTATGTTAAAGCTTTGATTGTGCAGATATTGGAGGAACAAAAGGAATGACAAAAAGAGGAAATGAACAAGGCCCTCAAAGAAATGGAGAAGAAATTAACTGCCCACATAGAGGAACAATCAAAGATAAACAGAGAGAAAACAACCAAAATAGGAGACACAGTCAATCAGTTGAAGGAAACGGTACAAAGCATGAAGACAGAATTGGAATTTATAAAGAAGACACAAAGGGAGAAGAACCTGGACTGGAGAACTTAGAGAAAAGATCAGGAACCACAAAGGTAAGCATCACCAATAGAATACAAGAGATGGAAGAGAGAATCTCGAGAGCGGAGGATACGCTGGCTGAAATAGATTCCTCACTCAAGGAAAATAGAAAATTGGAAAAATCCCAAGCACAAAACATCCAAGAAACTAAGGATG
>JAQQSO010005380.1:0-12093 GCA_028658305.1 Pachyuromys duprasi
TCTATACACCTAAAGAAGATAAACAAGAAAGAGGACCTAGAGTAAGAGCATTAATCCTCACTTAGAAAGTCAAATGGGATGGACATTGGATGTAGGAGAAATCAAGTAGCAGGACAAGAGCCCACTACAGAGGGCCTTGGAAAGACTCTACCTAGCAGTGTATCAAAGCAAATATTAAGACACATAACCAACCGTTTGGCAGAGTGCAGGGAATCATATGAAAGAAGGGGGAGTTAGTATGACCTGGAGAGGACAGGAGCTCTGCAAGGACCAAATATATCAGGGCACAGGGGTCTTTTCTGAGACTGTTTCTCCAACCAAGGACCATGTATGGATATAGCCTAGAACCCCTGCTTGAATGTAGCAAATGGTAGCTCAATATCCAAGTGGGTACACTAGTAAGGGGAACAGGGACTATTCTGGACATGAACTCAATGGCTGGCTCTCAGACCTCCCCACCCCCCGAGGGAGGAACAGCCTTGCTAGGCCACAGAAGAGGACATTGCAGCCAGTCCTGAAGAGACCTGATAAGCTAGAGTTAGATGGAAGGGGAGGAGGTCCTCCCCTATCAGTGGACTTGGAAAGGTGCAGGGAGGAGATGAGGGAGGGAAGAGGTGGATAGGGAGGGAATGTGGGAGGGGGCTATGGCTGGGATACAAAGTATATAACCTGTGATTAATGTAAAATAAAACTGTTAAAATTAAAAAAAGAAAACTAACAGAAAGAGCATGAATGAAGGAAAGTGTGTTACATATACAAAAGGAATTTTGTTCAGTTATAAAAAAATTGAGATCATGACATTTGCAAGAAAATTAATTCAACTGGAGATCATTACATTAAACAAAATACAGAAAGACAAATACAGAAAGACAAATACAGAAAGACAAACCACATTTTCTTTTATATGCAGAAACATTATTTAAATCTGTGAATATTTGTGTGTGTGTGTGTGTGTGTGTGTGTGCGTGCACACGCTGTGTGCAGATCATAAAATAGAAGGGACCATAGAGAGGTGGAAGATATCTTAAGAAAGAGGGAAGGTGTAGAGAATAATATGATATAAAAGCAGAAGGGACATACATTTGGGTGAAGGCAGGAGACTAGCAACAGGGAGGAATGACAAATGAAAATAGGCTAATCCCAAATTAGAATATGGAATTGTAGACAGAGACCAGAAAGGTAAATAGGTCCCAAGGTACACAGTGTAGGGTGTTTCTCCTGCACCCTCTGCTCATGACTATGTAGGCACCAAGGCAAGTGGGCTGGGGACAGAGCACTTGTATTACAAGGCCTATTGTTGACATAGCAATTGAAGCACCAAGACCACGTGGTCTATATAAGATTAAGGTACAAGGAACAAGGAAATCCAAGAAAACAAGAAATTAGAAACTCAATAGAAACACTGCCAATCTGCTACCTGAAACTTAATGACTTACATCTTAAATATCTCCTCATTCTCTCTGCCTTTCTCATTTTTTCTATCTAATCATCAGCATTTTTTACCTTCTAACAGATCTTCTTATATCTTTCATTTTTCCTTAAACACCCAAACCTCTGTTGCTTTTGCCTGCTCTAAATCTTCCCATGCTATATCAGAATGTTAGCTAAGCACTGAAGTCCTTCAAACACACTCTTAAGGACATGCTTCTTACTTCTATTACTCTTCAGGACCACTTATCTAACATGCTCAAGTAAAAATGTCTCTCTTAAAATGCATTAGCCAAATCCTAGACACCAAAGCATGATTAAATATTCAAGGACACTGCTAGAAAAAAAAATCTCAGACACACACACACATGGGGTGAGGGGCGCTGGAAGAGGCTAGGAGAGCTGTCAGCCTATGGCAGAGAGGGAAGGAAGACAAGTAAAAGTACCCTGAGATTTCACAAGGTCAAAGGAAAATGGGCTGAGGCCGCAGAGAAGCCCTTGAAATAAAGATGACCTTCCAAGGAGGTCTTTGTCCTGTCTCCCAGGGATGGGTCTCCTTAGTAACATCACTGGCTGCAGCTTCTCTGCAAACCTTAGAGAAAACAGTTATGATTCTGAAAGTAGCTGCTTGGCTCTGAAATGATTAATTTCATTCCTTATCGCTGGATATCAGAATGGTACAGTTCTATGGCTATCAGACATCAGTTCTCATAGCTCTTTGCTAAAGTCTGAAATCTTTTAAGTCTTATCAACCTTATACATCTGGCCCCCACTATACAACTTCTGTCTTATTATAGCCATTTTTTTTCTGTTCCAAAATTATCAGAGTTCTTTTAATACCAAAAACAAATCATGCTCAATTTCTGCTACCAAGGCTTTTCATGCTGCAACCCCTACTAGAAAAACTCACCCAGATCCCATCTTAATCTTGGCCTACTTTTTAACTCAGCTTTAATGCCTTTCTCAAATCTCCTATCTATATTCTTAACCATGGACTATACATCCCCGCTGTGTGGTCAGTTCTTCATTTAGAACAGGTCACACAAGTAAACACTTACCTGGTGTATGACTTCCCTATCAAATGAGTTAGTGTCCTTAGAGCAGAGCCTGCCTTTCTCTGGATTCCGGGGCTGAACACGGGATGATGAGAGTAACAGAGAAGGGAAATTTCACCAAACCATGTCATGTGCATGTGTAGAGACATCAGAATTAAACTCATTATGCTGTACTCTATACTGTTAATAAACACTATTTCTACTGTTTTAATGTCCTCACTCTAAGTTCAATAGCCCATTTTGACTGAGAAGTAAACAGGTATCAGATAGAAGGTGGCTGGGGGCAAGAAATTAGGTTCTTAACTGTAACTGTAACTGCAGGTTAGAGATTAAGAAGGAAATCCTGAGAGACACTTAGAACAAGAGATTTGAAACTCTTTTTTGAAACCCTCCTTTAGTTTGCAAAGAACAAAATTAAGGCAAAGATCATACTCAAAAAGTGACCATTCTGTATAGTATGTGTTAATCGAAAGTCTAAATATAGTTCTTTTTCCAGCCACTTTGCTCCTGTAGGCAGTCACAGTTTAGATTAAATTTAGCGCATAGCGCAGAAACCTACATACAAAGGTCTATCAGCAGGGGAGCCCAGCATGAAGCCTATGACACCTCAAAAGGGCTTAAAGGACAACATATGAAGACACCACTATTTTTAGATGTAAATGATGCTAAAGAAAGCAAGGCAGAATGGTGAAGCTCCCTGGAGTTGACCAGCAGGAAGCCATTGCCTCCCATACCCAGGCTGAAGGGACATAAGCATACCTTACCTGGAGTCCATCATGACCTGAACTTGGAGGAGGGGACTCTGGGTAGGTACTGTGACCACCAGAGGAACTGGGCTTCTGACAGGCCAAAAATTACACATTCAGAGAAAGTAAGGGAAATAATCATCTTTCCTTCCCACACTGATCCCTGTCAGGTGCCTCGTTTGGTCAAATGCAACTGGCTGCCAGACAACAAGATAACAGTGCAGGAGATAGGTAATTAAAGAGAAAAAGGAGAATGGATCTTTGGGAGAGGGGTGCAAAAGGAAAATAATTAATGAAATGGTTTTTTTGACTCATATTACAGCAAGTCTAGGGGTAGGCACCCCAGAATGAGATGTTCTTACATATCGGTTCCTTATTTACAGTTTTCTCTCATTCCAGGATGGCCCCTGGAGGTCATAGCATCCAAATTTTATTCTAGGACAAAGGAGCAAAAATAAATCCCTTGAAGGAGCTGTCCTGTAACCCTGCATGTGATTAGTCCCTCATAGCTGCAGGAGAAGTCAGAAAATGGCTTCCTCTGTGATATTTTCCCGATTATGTTTCTTTCCAGAATCAAATTATGCTGTGAGAGTTTTTGTGTATATTGTGAAGAAAGTTTAGAATTTATACTGGCTGGACCTTCCTGAAACAAATGCTTAATGAAATATTGTAAGAGATGGCCTCAATGAAAGATGGTATCCATTTTTCTCAGGGAAATTTCTTTTTTTTCCCCCTCACACTGACTGCTATAATTTGCATGTCTATCTCCTTAAAAATTGTTCTTGAGTGCCATAAAGATGGTTCAGAATTAAACATCTTAGAAGTTGTCTGCCTTCAGCAGATACCAAACATACTGGTACCTTTACTTAGGATTTCTTGGCCCACAATTATCAGCTAATTTCTGTTAAATAACACAGATGTACCAAGACACTGCTATTATAACCTGGTGTCTATTTATACTACACAAGTCCCTGTAATGCCTTTGTGTAGTCTTTTTAACCTACAACAGCCTTTACATCTTGCTTTATATCTTCTCAGATACATACTTCTCATGGGAGAATTGTCAACCAAGATTAACTACTTTCCTTAGTTGATTATAATGTTTCTTATCTTTAACTAATAAAAGATGATTAGTATTCATCACAAATACATATTGAACATTTCCTTTGTGGTATTGTTCCAGAAGTAGGTCATACAGCGCTAATTAAAAAAAAAAGACAGAACTGGTATAGCTAGAACAGTGCTTGTATTTTAGCAGAGAAAACAGATAATAACATGACACGTTAATACGATATATTGTGTGTAGTTGGTCTCAGGTCCCTTGGAAAAACCACTGGAGATGTAGTTCAGTTGGCAGCATAATTGGCTCACATGAAGTCCTGGCTTGGATCCCCACACCACATTTTCTGGGTGTGGTAGAGTATACCTGTCATTCCAGATTGTGCAGGCGAAGGCTGGAGGATCAAGAATTTGAGGTCAGCCTCAACCCCACAGCAAATTTGAGGCCATCCTGGAATTATATGAGAACCTTTATCAAAGAAAGAAAAACGAAAACTGGAACCAGGGTAAGGAGGATAGGTAGTAGTTGTGATTTTCAATAGTCACTGGACATTTTGGTTTATGCATTCAAGAGGGCATGAGCTAGTATCACTGAGGCAGGGTGGGCCTGACAAAGAGCTATGGTAAATGTTCTGAAGCAGCATAATAGACAAAATATTCTACACATACACACACACAAAGGTGGCTGTGCCTTAAACCCAACACATGTGAGACTTATTGGCACTAAAAACTCAGAGATATCTCCTAATCCTAGAGGCTTCCCCAAGTGCTATTTAGATAAATAAGAGGCAAAAACCAATAGTCATCCTCTACTTATTTTATTTTTATATTGAAAATAATCTGATCAGCATTGTAATCTATCAGAACCACTCAACAAGGAAAAGTGACCTTGGCTTAAGTTCAATAAGTATAAAAAGGACAACTTTAAAAGCCAATAATATTATAATATTAAAAGTTAGATTAATGGTATGTTCAAAACTTGGTATAAAGAGCACTTATGTTTAAAGTTGTATACTTACAGAATGAGGGACTCATCCATTTTAAGAGGGAAAGACTTGAAATGATCTTTACCAGTCTCCAAGAATAGTACTTAGGTCTTAGGATTCAGGTGTTTTCTTTTCTGTTAGCTGCCATTTGGGCAATGGATTTTCTGAAAGAAATCCCCAAAGGAGATTCTAAAGGGAATGATGGCCACAGCTGCGGGAAGTGAAGACAGTGGGAAGAATTGCCCTCGGGGAAGCTCTTTTGCCCTCCAGGGAAAGGCAAACTACCCCTGAAGGTACAAGGGGTCTTCAGTTTTACTGATGGCTATGCTTCACCATGGGGGCTGCTCAACTTTCCTAGTGAACACTCCTCAAGCGACTGCAGGAACATCTAGTCCTCAGCTAACCCTCGATGTGATGGGTGAATACAGGCCTACCCAAGCCAGACTCAGCTAATTTGCAAAAGAGGCATAAATTTGGATGCAACTGTGTATCAACTTCTCTGCACACCAATTTCTCATCCCCCCCCACACACACACACAAAATTGCAAAGACAGTACAGTTAGCCATCTACAGCCATACATTCTACACCCACAGATTCAACCAACCACATTTTGAAAATATTCAGGGGGGAAAGGGTGTCTGTATTGAATTCATGAAGACTTTTCTCACCTATTATTTACTGTTACCTCACTAATAAAGGAATGGCTTCTATTTTCATAGCACTTGCATTAGGCGTGGTAAGTAACCGAGAAATGAGTGCTGTTGCTCCAGCAGAGGACCAGTTAGTTCCCAGATCCCTTGTCACTCCATCTCCCTGCCATCTGATTCCCTTTCTTGGCTTTCACAGGCAACTGAAGCTCTGAGCATATGTTTATTATTGACAAAGACCCCCAAGGACCACAATGTCTCATTCCTATGGGTAATTGCAAAGCCTTCCATGGGTGGGGCTCAGAATTAACAAAACCTCTTCTAGTCAGTATATGGATAATGACTGTGTATGCCAAAGCTTGGAGCTACAGATTTTTCCTCCAGGAAGACTGCGACCTGAGATTGCTCTTGTAGAGACTTCTTACCGAATCTAGTTTACTCCTTCTTGTGCTGTACATAATGAACATGCCAAGATTTGGGGTTGTATTCTGGGGTATCTACACAAGAACATTCACAGCCCACCCAATCCAAGCTATTCAGTACATGTCAGTGTGTCTACTATCTATTTCTTCATCACCTCAGTCTGCTTCCCAAACCAAGCCGTGCTGAACACAGTGCATACACATAGACACATATACATAATATAAATAATAAAATGACTATGCAAAGCACGCAGAAGAAGGAGGTATATCACAGCCACATACTACGTGATTTTATAAGGAGCTGTGAGCATTTGTTGGCTTGGGTATCCACAAGAAGTTCTGGAACCCACCCTTTATGATTCAGAAGCATGATTGTATTGTCTTTGAAGAGGTAAAATATTATTCCTTTGATCCACACAGAAATTTGACCTGGAAGTTTGTATTTTCAAGAGGTAAATCTCTATAGACTTAGAATTCCATTTATTTAAAGACCTTTCTGATTTCCGTTCTTTGACGTCTAATAGTACATCTTGAAATCTTCAGATTTATTTTGTTGTTTAAAAATTGTATATAATCCAAAATTTAATGCCAAAGTACTTGCTCCAACTTCAAAATAGAGGCAATGCTAATAATAAAAAAAAACAATTTGTCTATTTTAAGCATTATTTTTCTTAGAGGAAAAAATCACTTAAATTCAAATGCTAAGCAATTTTGAATGGGCTTCCTTATACAGCTTATTATGGCTTGCTAGTGATATTTATTTAAAACTTTTAACCAATGCAACACAAATTCACAGCATAAAAAGTATCATGTTTAAAAATAGATCAGAGTTTTCAGAAACAAAATATGCCTATCACCTCCACTGCAACATTTTTACTGTAAAACCTATACTAAAATATTAGTATTTCTTATAAGAAATATCATATGAATGCATAATGTTCAAACCTCAATTTCAAAAGACTATTTATGCATTCTTCACAGATCATGTTCCATCAACATAGAAGATCAAAGACATCTGAAAAAGATCTTTGCTCACAACTCTGGCAGAAGCCTGCTACTCTACCAGAGACCATGCTGGTACCTGGAACCGTATGTAAAACCATGCCTGCACACATTCAATGCTTCCGCAGAGCCCTCCCACCTTCTTCAACAGTACCCCCCATCTCTATATCCTAGCCTACAACCTTAGCAGAAGCCCAAACAACACTCCTAACCCTTGTCTCCATATCCCAGCCCACAACTTCAACAGAAGCCTCTACCAGAGGCCATCCTGGTACCTTGGATTCCAAGTAAGACCCCACCTGCAGACATCCAATGCTTCCTTAGAGCCCATCCAGCTTCCCCATCAGTACCCCCTTCTCTTGGTCTCCAAACCTTGGCCCACCACTCTGGCTTCTGCTCACTGCTGGTACCTTGAATCCCAGAGGCCACACCAGCTCCTACACCACCAAACACAACACTGGCACCCAAAACCCCAGTAGAGATACACTACTGGATATGGGGACTTGCTGGTCATCAGAACCACAGGGCACTCAGGCCAAAAGACCAGAAAGAAAAACAGAAACCAAAGGAAAACAGTCATCCAATAAAGATAAATGCAAAAACTGGAAGCTTAATCTATAATTACCCCAAACCCAGATGCATAGAGATCAGCACAAGAACACAATGAACAACAACCAAGGAAATACAATCAAACGGGTGACTGAGTAAATCCCTTAAAGAAATACAAGAAAACACAACCAAATAAGAGAAAAAAATGAATAAAACTGTCCAGGACCTAAAAGTGAAAATAGAAGCAATAAAAAAACACAAACTAAACCAATTCTGGAGATGGAAAACCTAGGAAACGGAATGGGAACTACAGACAAAAGCATTAATAACAGAATACAAGAGATGGAAGAAAGAATCACAAACATAGAAGAAATTGATACATCAATCAAAGAAAATGTTAAATCTAAACAATTCCTGACAGAAAACATGTCAGGACCATGAAAAGACCAAACCTAAGAATAACAGGGACAGAGGAAGGAGAAGAATCTCAACTCAAAGACACAGAAATATTTTTAATAAAATCGTAGAAAAAAAAATCCTAACCTTAAGGATGTGCCTATAAAGGTACAAGAAGCTTACAGAACACCAAAAATATTGGACTAGAAAAGAAAGTTTGTCCCCCTCAGAACAAGTAAAGAATAGTAAGAGGTACAAGGGGAAAAGGCCAAGTAACATATGAAAGCAGACCTATTAGAATTATAACCTACTTTCCAATGGAGACTCTAAAAGCCTGAAGAGCCTGGACAGATGTGCTGCAGACTCTAAGAAACCACAAGTCCCAGCCAGCAAAACTTTGAATCATTATAGATATAGAAAATAAGATATTCTGTGATAAAGCAATTTTAAGTAATATTTACCTACAAACCCAGCGCTACAGAAGGTACTAGAAGAAAAAAAAAAAAAACATTCCAAGGAGGCTAAACACACCCATGGAAAAAAACAGAAAATAATCTCACACCGGCAAAAGCAAATGGGAAATACACGCCCCTCCCACCACCACCATCAACAACAACAAAAAACAGAAATTAACAACCATTATTCATTAATGTCTCTCAATACCAATAAACTCAATCCCACCCCATCCCCAAAACATATAGTTTAACAGAATAGATGTAAAAACAGAATCCATCCTTATATTGTATATAAGAAACACATATCAACATCAAAAATATACATTACCTCACAGTAAAGTGTTGGAAAAAGATTTTCCAAGCAAATGGACTGAAGAAGAAAGTTGGTGTAGCCATTCTAATATCTAACAAAATAGACTTCCAACCAAAATAAATCAAAAGAATGGGGAAAGACACTTCATATTCATTAAAGGAAAGGGCCACCAAGATAAAATCTCAATTCTGAACATCTATGCCCCAAATGCAAGGGCAACCACATTTATAAAAGAAACATTACTGAAGCTTAAATCACACATCGAACCCACATATTAATAGTGAGAGACTTCAATACAACCTCTCACCGACACACAGGTCATCAAGGCAAAAATTAAACATAGAAATAATGGAACAAGCATTATCACTGAAATTGACCTAGCCGATATCTACAGAACATTTCACCCAAACACAAAAGAATATTCCATCTTCTCAGTATCTCATAGAGTCAAAAGGAGTCACATACTCTGTCTCAAAGTAAGTCTCAACAGATAAAAGAAAATTGAAACAACCCCCTGTATCCTATTAGGTTAAAGCTGGATTTCAAAAACAGAAACAATAGAAAAGCTACAAACTCATGGAAACTGAACAACTCTATACTGAATAGCTACTGTGTTAAGGCAGAAATAAACAAATTAAAGACTTTCTAGAATTCAATAAAAATGAATGCACAACATACTCAACTTATGGGACACAATGAAAGTGATGCTACAGGAAAGTTCATAATCCTAAGTGCCTTCATAAAGAATTTAGAGAATGCTTAACCATGTTCGTAGCAGCTTTATTCATAATAGCCAGAAGCTGGAAACAGCCCAGATGCCGCTCAGTTGAGGAATGAACACAGAAATTATGGTGGTACATCTACACAATGGAATATTACTCAGCAATAAAAAACAAGGAAATCATGAAATTTGCAGGCAAATGGTGGGAACTGGAAAAGATCACCCTGAGTGAGCTATCCCAGAAGCAGAAAGACACACAGGGTATATACTCATTCATAAGTGAATATTAGACATATAATATAGGATAAACATACTAGAAGGATTAACACCTAAGGAAGTTAATCAGGAAGGAGGACTCCGGCAAGATGTTCAATCAGAAAGTCAAAGAAGATGGACATCAGAGGAAAGAGAAAACAGGAAACAGGAACGGTGCCTCCCACAGAGGGCCTCTGAAAGGCTCTACCATGTAGGGTATAGAGGCAGATGCTGAGAGTCATAGCCAAATTTTGGGCAGAGTGCAAGGAATCTTATGAAAGAAATGGGAGATAGTAGGGCCTGGAGAGGACAGGAAGGAGCTCTACAAGGAGAGCAACAGATCCAAAAAGTCTGGGTACAGGGGTCTTTTCTGGGACTGATACTCCAGCCAAGGACCACTCAGGGAGATGGCCTGGAATCCCTGCACAGAGGTAACCCATGGCAGTTCAGAATCCAAGTGGGTTCCATAGTAATGGGGACAGGGACTGTCTCTGACAGGAACTGATTGGCCTGCTCTTTGATTACCTTCCCCTGAGGGGGGAGCAGCCTTACCAGGCCTCAGAAGAAGACAGTGCAACCACTCCTGATGAGACCTGATAGACTAGGATCAGAGGGAAGGGGAGGAGGACCACTTATCAGTGGACTGGGGGAGGGACATGGGGAAGAGAGAGGGAGCATGGAATTGGGAGGGGAGGAGGGAGGGAGCTATGGGGGGACACAAAGTGAATAAACAGTAATAAATAAATAAATAAATTCATTAAAAAAATAAAGAACTTAGAGAAATCTCACACTAGCAACTTAACAACACAAATAAATGTTATTTAAAAAAACAAAAAAGCAAACACACCCAAGGAAAGCAGATGACATAAAATAATCAAAGTGAGGACTAGCTGCCAGCAAAAGTGGCCAGGTCTTCCTAGGGCCCTCGGTGCTCCACTTCCTCTGTGTGCCCAGAACCTAGTTACCTGGCCTGCGCCATTGCTTGCAACCCACCCTGATCTGAGGCACTGGAAACCAGCAGGGATCAGAGAATGGCAGGAAAACCAGAGGACTGAGGCTATCTGGGTCCATGAGCTCTACCTACAACCCCCACAACATACTACCATCAGAGACCACCAAGTCTGCTAACAAAAGAGCCAACCAAATGGCTAGATATCAGCACAAGAATACCAGCAACAAAACCCAGGGCCATATGACATCACCAAAACCCAGCTATCCTACCACAGCAAGTCCTGAGGACATTATCACACCACAAGCACAAGAAAACAATCTTAAATATGAGGTTATGAAAATGATTGGGGCCTAAAAACAAGAAAATAATTACCTTAAAGAACTGCAGGAAATCTCATTCAGGATGATCTTTTCTAGATCCCACAATATGCCTGCAAATTTCATGATTTCCTTGTTTTTAATTACTGAGTAGTATTCCATTGTGTAAAAGTAACACAATGGTAGCTCAGTACCCAAGTAGGGACACCAGTAAGGGGAACAGGGACTGTTTTGGACATGAACTCAATGGCTGGCACTTCGACCTCCCTGCCCACCCCCCCTCCGAGGGAGGAGCAGCCTTGCTAGGCCACAGAAGAGGACATTGCAGCCATTCCTGAAGAGACCTGATAAGCTAGAGTTAGATGGAAGGGGAGAAGGTCCTCCCCTATCAGTGGACCTGGAAAGGGGCAGGGAGGAGATGAGGGAGGGAAGGAAGGGATAGGGAGTGGATGGGGGAGGGGGATATGGCTGGGATACAAAGTATATAACCTGTGATTAATATAAAATAAAAGTGTTAAAAATTTTTTATTATTTTTTTAATTTATTTATTTTTATCTCAATCACAGGTTAGGTACTTTGAATCCCAGGCATAGCCCCCTCCCCCATTCCTTCCTACCCTCCCACTCCCTCCCTCATCTCCTTCTTCCCCGCCCCCTCCAAGTCCACCAACAGGGGAGGACCTCCTTCCCTTCCATCCAACCCCAGCTTATCCTGTCTCCTCAGGGCTGGCTGCAAAGTCCTCCCCTGGGATCTAGCCAGTCTGTCACTCCCCGGCTTATATGGGGGAGG
>JAQQSO010005381.1:0-12093 GCA_028658305.1 Pachyuromys duprasi
GATAGCTCGGTGTCGGACTGAAGACCCTATTCAGGGAAACAGGGACTGTTTCAGTCATGATCTTGATGGCTGACTCTTTGACCCTCCCCCATACAAGCCGGGGAGTGACAGACTGGCTAGATCCCAGGGGAGGACATTGCAGCCAGCCCTGAGGAGACAGGATAAGCTGTGGTTGGATGGAAGGGAAGGAGGTCCTCCCCTGTTGGTGGACTTGGAGGGGGTGGGGAGGAGGGAGATGAGGGAAGGAGTGGGAGGGTAGGAGGGACTGAGGGAGGGGGCTACTCCTGGGATTCAAAATACCTAACCTGTGGTTGAGATAAAAATAAATAAATTTAATAAAAAAGTGATAAATAAAAAAATAAAATCCATTTATCAGTGTTTACTCTATTTCATTATTAAAATTATTTTCTTCATTCACTCACTAATATCTCATCAATATTCTGAATATTATATAGGGTATTTCAATGTCTAGAAGGCTGTTGCCCACCTCATACTGCTTTTTTTATATCATTGCTTGGGGGTGTTTTTCTACAAAACATGGGTAAGCTTTTATTGATATTTGTGATAATTAATCTTCATTAACAACTTCACTGGATTCAGAATAACACCTGTGTGCATGTCTGTGAGGATCTTTCCAGTGTTTCTTAACAGAAGAAAAAAAGATATGCACTGAATGTGAATGATAGAATTCCACAGAGTGGCATTACTGAATATAAAGGCAAAAAAAGGAATAAAACAGCATTCACTTCTCTCTGCAGCCTGCTTGCATATGCAGGGTGATCAAGCACATCATATGCCAGTGGAAAAGTATTTCTGTTACCAAGGACTGTTTTTTACCCATATATAACAAGTCAAAATAAGCCATTCTTCCCTTAAATTGTTTTTATAATATGTTCAGAGACATAATAAAAACAGTTATTGATGGAGAAGTGCATTATGTTTATTAATTAAGTAAAGGTCACGTTTATTATATGGGTTTAGCCTAACAAAGAATTTAGCTTAACAAAGTCTACCAATGAAGTCCAGCAAAAGAGACTCTACAGGCAAGACAAAGATGTACAGCCTTATGAAAATAAAAACTAGCAATATCTCTTGATTTTCAGATATTGATGAATGTTTATTGGAGCCACTGGCGTGTAAGGATATATCGTACTGTAAAAATAAGATCGGGACTTTCATATGCACCTGTGTAGTAAGTTATCCTTCGCGCAACTGGATAGCTGGCATTATTAATATTGATAATCCTGATTGTTATGGTAAGTCTATTCATGTATTTAAAAATATATTTGTAAAGGGAGATGGATGGTAGAGCTTATAACATCAATGTCACTATTAGCCAGAATAGTAAACTTATTCTTTTCTTTATTTCTCATCCCTTTACTATATTTGATCATCTTCAAAGCAATGACATCTAATTCGTGGGATCAAATATCTTTTTCCAAATAGACATCATCCAAATTTGTCTCCAATGCATCTCTCTTCCTTTGATCTCCAAAGGACAGCTCTGATTTTCTTCTGAACTTTATAGCTTCTCCATCTGGCACTAATACCAAATTTAGTTCACGTGCCAATCTGTATTCACAGTAAACACCATGTGTTCATGTTAATATTCCTAAGCCTTCCTATATGTGTGACTTCTTTCTACAGCAATGACAAATCAACTTCTCAAGATTCAGAATACATTGTATTGCCCAGGCCATGTAAAATATCATATTTTAAATGATGTTTCATGAAGAGGTAGTGCTTCCATTTACAAATTAATTTTCGTGTACAATTTTTAAAAAATATTTATGTTTGTTTCCTAGAATAAATTTTGTTTTCCTTTCTCCCATGCCTTCCAGGTCCTCTCCTCTTTTGTTCCCACTGAGTTTCAGGTATCTCTGTCTCTCTGTATCTGTCTCTGTCTCTGTCCCTCTCTCTGTCTCTCTCACTCTGTCCCTCCCTCTCTGTCTCTAACTCAAAAAAGAGCAGCAAAACAGAACAAAACCCAACAAGACAAAAACTACCACAACAACATAAAATGAAACAAAAATTACACACATGCACACACACACATACACACACAATTATGTAGTCTGTTTTGTAGTGGTTAAATATACCTAGACACGGGTCCTGCACTAGAGCATAGTTGATACATTCATTGACACTCCAATGGAGAAAACTCAGCTTCCTTTTCCTGGAAGGTATCAACTTCATTGAGATTCTTGTTTAGGGTGAGGATTTTACATCTAATGGCTTTTCTTAGTGCTGGTATCTTCTTTGGTCAAAGTCATCTATTAAATAGGAATAACAACTGAGATTACTATGCTGCCTACACATTGCTAAATAACAAGTTATCTCAGAATTTACAGAATAAAACAATAAATAAACCTACTTCTTCACAGCTTTATGGTTAGAGGTCTAATCTTGGATTAGCAGAGCTAGGTCTACCCAAGTTTTTTTTACTCAATCAAGATGATTCTCAGAAGTACAGTTTCATCTGGACCTGAATTGAGGCAGGATCTGTTAATATGCTCACTCACATAGCTGCTGACAGATGGTTTGATGATTGCTTTGTTTTTAATGTCCTTTTATAGGCATGGTATTGATAGCTAACTTTGTTTGCCCTAGAATATATGATTCTACTCTACAACCCCAGTATTGAGATTCAAGCATGCTTCAAAATGCCTGGACTTCTTTATGAAAAGACTTTCCTTCCCATGGAAATACTGCAAATTAGTATGGTTGGGTTTTTGCTAGCATACATTCATGTGTCTTTATACTCTGTTTACTGTGAGCAGCTACTCCAACGGTACGTTTGACTTAATTGCTGAACTGGCAGATTCTCTGTGGTGTGAGTTTTTCTTTGGAAATGAGAATATATTTATTTGCCTTAGATAAAACACCAATAGCAAATGAGAGAAATGATATTACCTATTTAGCATAGTGAATGAATAAATTTACTGAAGTTATTCTCAGGAGCAGGAATCACACAAAGGCAGTCACAGTACTAAAATCCCCAGTCCAGTATGAATGGCAACTCACAAAGGCTACACCATTGTATCTCCTTCACAATGTTTAGGCATTGAGATGACTGAAGAGTTTTCTCTCTCTAGACTTACTATTGCCTGAGGTAGCCATGGAGTGAACTTGTAGATCTTCTAAGTTTCATGATATTTTGGTACTGGTGTTGCTTACTCCTGAGTCTTAGAAAGCTCTCCTCCAGAATGGAACATTCTAAATCTGAGGAAATTAACCCTCCATTCCTCCTTTCCTTCGGGTCTCACCATATTTCTGCCAACTCTTCTTGAATGTTCCCTAAGCCTATGGTAGGGTGATAATGATAATGATTATCTTTCTTCCTCCATGTTAGAGCATCAGATGACTGTGTAAGAGGAAGAATTGCTTTGTGAAGATAACTCAGTTATGAGTCTCTGCACTATATTTCCACTATATTTGCAATAAAGAAGTTTTCCTCAATGACTAACATTTAAGAGACAATTTGAAAACTTATACATGCATTTAACAGTACAAAGCAGTGGTTTCCATGGGGATTTTGTCTTCTGCCCCTGGCTGACAAAACAAAATATGAGTTTCACCTTGAGAAAGAGACCTTAATTCCAACTAGAGAGCAGTGAATTATAGCCGTAACAGCCATGCTATGATTGTAACAGTGAGTATAACTTACCTGGAATTTTGTACTATAGCCTGCAACATTTATAGTCAATCAAAATTGTAGGTGAAAATTCCTCTTGCAAAGGCTACATTGTACTTTTGACCACTTTGAAAATTAATCTACAAGGGAGGGTATTCTAGTCCTCCTCACCTTAATTTCTCCATGTCCTTCAGCTAAAGATGTTGTTGTCCTTAGCAATATGATCAAATTCTGCCATCTAACCCACAGTATTGGTGAGAGTATTTATGATTTGTGATATTGGGGGTGCTTCTATAGCCCACAATTTATATGGAATCAGGGCCACCTCTAACACAAGATATTTTACTCAGTTTTATGTTCTCTGAGGAGACATTCTATCACAATACTGCTCTTTGTTCTTTCAGCTGTTTTACAAACTTTCAAGACTCCCAAGTGTTAGTATTGAACAGTGAACTTTTAAAATTAGGGTACATAGGACATCTGACACCCACAACCATTCATTCCATCTAAGTTCTAATTGGTCACTAAAGAGGAACCATTGGCAAAGCCTATCAAAACATCAAGTCTTCTTACCCATTCTATTAGTTATTTTATCAAAATGGCAATATCGGTGCAGCAACATAGAAGACTTTACTCACTGTTGCCCTCTGTTTCACATAGACATATTTTATGTGTTCTCATCCTCAGTCATCTGCTGCACTGCTGTACACCTCTACTCATCTGCCTTGTGGTACTCAGCTCTACTCAGCCAACTCTGCCTGGTGCTGGCAATGGCCTCTTAGTTCAACAGAGTAAAACAGAACTATGGTTCTTTATTGTCCACTGGCTACACCTGACATGTCAAATGGCCCCAGGATGGCTAAACATTTTATCCACACCCTATGAATTTTATGACATATACATTGGGGGAAAGAACCCACCTCCAAATCAAGCTTATTCTTTCCTTCCATGAAGATCTGCTAAGGCTTTTAAGGCAACTAAAAGCTTACTAGCACAACAGTTGGCTTTCTAGTAATTTCTTGTTTTGGAACTCTAGCTTGATATCAGCCTTTCAACATTTACCATCCAGTGATCCTAGCACATTATTTTACTGCTTTGACTTTTTTTCTTCCCCTCTTGAATACTATAACAACCTTACAACCTGATTTATAAGTCACACTAAATCATTCCCATCTTCTAAAACTTCTTTACCTCATAAATGATTCAATTTTCCATAGGACTTAGCAAAGCCATTATTGGCTCATATCTGGTCCAAGCCACCTATTAAATCAACATCTTTCTGAAATCTGTGAATAAAGTTCTATCAAATGCAATTAAGTGGATATCAAATGCTACCTTTCTAAGGTTCAATTTCCTAGACTGCCCTTCTAGTATCTTTCAACCAATAATATTAATTAAATCTTACCTGTTAATAAACAGATCATCAACAGCCTTTACATAACAGCCCTGACATTAAGACTCAATTTTTTGTTTTTTTAGATTATGCATTATTTGGCTAAAGGAGAGATATAAAATTATAATAATTATTTCTTAGACCTAGTATCATCTTCTCTCATTTTACTTTGCCATAATCCACTCATTACTATTCTTTCCATGAATTTCATGTTTTTGCACCCCAGGAAGAGCCACTCTTAAGCTCTTTCTTAATGTGATTCCTCTCTTATCTACTTTGCTCCTTCTAGGAAGAAACATGAACTCACTTGCATATCTTGGCAAAGGCCAAGCAATGGATGCCACAGAGTGCCTATGGTCTCCTCCACCACATGCTACTTTCAGAGATTGTAATATATTTTCTATTCTATCAGCAGATTGGTGGTTATTCCTACTCTTACTTGATGTTGTCCAATCATCCATGGTGCCTGATACCACACATCAAATAGAAGATGTCCACACTGCGATTCCGTCCACAGTTACTCCTCTCCCAGAGAGCTTAGTGGCATATAATGCTTTCCATCACAGAGAGCATGATACCACCACTACAGCAAGAAGGCACATCATGCCATATTATATGAGGAAAGGTAACCATATTGGGATTTCCTCTACAAAAACCCATTCTCACAAATGCTAGCCAGTGTTACATGCCCTACAATCTATCACAGGAGCCACATGCTGTTCTTTTCCAAATCATCTCTGGTTAAGTCAGTGCCATATTACTTTTCTTGGATGATATAAACAAGATATCTATTCACTTTGGGTAGAACACTATTGATTAAAAATTGATTCTATCTATGCCCAAGTTACTGAGCAAATGAGTTTACTAGAGTTACAAGAATGTCTTTGAGAGGTTACTAGTAAGAGCATGTATTACTCAAAAGCAACTATCAAAAAGCCCATACAGTGGGAATGGCAACTACTTGCAGACATGGAGCTCCTTGAGCAAATCTTTTAGGTCAGCTGATCTAAGTAGAGAATCGTTTCTAATCAGCATTTGTTGTTGCTTGTACAGCCAAGGGAAGGGGACTTGGGAAGATTTTAAGTTGTCTGAGCTTCTTGAGGTTTTTTAGTTTTGTTTACTTAATTAATTTCAATGTGCCTTCCAGCAGAGAACATTTCAGATCAGAGGAGATAACTGCACAGCAGCAGTACTATTTCCCCTTTAAAATTCTAACACAGAAAAAGCATACCTTAAACCACATATAGCAAATATATCAAAAAGTAGCAGGGCTTTGGAATAAGAAAGGGTTTGGTGAGGGGTAGGAAATGATATAAGAGAAAAATAGCAGATAATATGAACAAAGAATATATATATATATATATGTATAATCAAAGTAGAAGTAACTCAAAAATTCAGCTACAGAGAAAATTTTCAACTTCTTTTTAATGTTTGAACTTATTTTTGAGATTTTATTTTGAAAATACAATTTTTGAGAATTCATGTTCAAAACTGATTTTTATCACATTCATTTACCCTCTCCCAAATTGCCTTAGTTGCTTTCCTCTCCTTATCCATGCAATTTTATGTTCTTTCTTTCTAAAAAAACAAACAGACAAACAAACAAAAAAACAACAAAGAAGCAGCAACAAAAAAATAGTAATAACATGGATGAGCAACCAGAAAAGATCTATCTTGAGGGTGACTGGAAAATGAACGTGGAACACATGTTTTTTTTTTCCCAACATATGACTTAAATATTATTTTTTTCCAGTGAACGATCGGAGAAAAACAGAATCATCAGCATGCAGTTTGGTGAGTGGAGCGAAGAATGGTGTTGGGAATCATCTTGTCTGCTTTGTTGTGTCATTCTCTTGCTTAAGCACTATACAATCTCACTTCGGTTTTTAGAACAGAGTACTTCTCACCTACAGACTATTTTGTCCTCTGTTCCTGGTAAAGCTGAAAATATGTGAGTGGCAAATTTTGTTGTCATGAGAATTAACTACAACAGGGTAGATTTATAAAACTTCAGCTGTCAGTCAAATACCTTTTTTGGGTGTTAAAATGCTCACTCATCCCACAGCATACTGACAACATTGTTGGCTTCTGGAACCAGCCAGCAAAACTTACATTCTTTCTTCCTTAAGCTTTGGTAAGAATTTGTATAATTAATGGCATTTGTTTGAAAGGGAAAACTGAGTGAATGTGAAACCAAAGAGGATGCTGCAAAAGAGGCTACCAAATTTCTTCACCAAGTGGAACTCAACATACTGAATGAAAACTCAATTACACCAACAAAGGGTGAAAACTCTGTATTGGGTAAGAAATAGTAAGTTGACTTATATGATACCATGAAGAGAAGTGGGATCTGGTACACTCATGGCCTATGAAGTATAGAAGCTATTATTTTCCAGAATTGAAGGCTTGGTAAGTAAACTTCCCACATGAATAACAATCTTTACTCACAAGAAAGAATCAAGGATGAATTAACCACATCTCATCACTATCACAGAATACCTAATCATATCTGCATCAAGCATGAAAGGTTTACCTGGTGGGGATTGAGAGTCACAGTTTTCCATTTGATTTGGTGACAATGGGTTCATGCTCAATGAGACATAGCATCATCGCTCTATTAAATTGTGAACATGAGTCAGATACAGCAAGAAGCATGAGGTTCTGTTCAAAAGCAAACCAAGAGTAGCATACCTCCTACAACTCAATCCACACTACAGTTTCTAGAATCTTACTAAAATATGATCAATCTGTGAATTAAGTTATAGGTCAATAAAGGGATGGTATTAGAGGCCTTAAAAGGAATCCCCAAAGTCCTGAGTCATGAGGTACATAGTACTTGGTAGGATGTTTGCATAGCAATGCTTGTCCCAGGTGCATACAGCACAGGAGTTTTGGAAGAGGCCCAGGAAAAGAAGAATGCCGAATATTCTTTGCAATCTGGTTCCTTTCATATGTTCATATTGATTGAGTGCTCTCCAGCTCTTGGTCTTGTTATGTAAAGCAACTGATCGACTTAATTTTCAAGATCAGTCAATGACCTTTCCCTAGCCAGAAAACTGAGGACAAAACCTTGAGCATGTGGGCTTTATTAGGAGGCATTTCATATTCAAAGAATTAATGACAAGTGGATAAATCACCCTCTAAGTGATTACAGATTTGACAGATTGGTGAAAGTATATAAAATCATACCATCAAATAAAGGAATTCTCTAGCAACTTTATTAGTATTATATTATTATGTGTAACAGAACACATTGTTTCATTGCTTTCAGTGTATGAAACTAAGAAGTGCAACAGAACGACTCTTCTGGAAGCTGGCAATAACACAATGAAGATTGATTGCACCCTTGTTTTCAAAGAAAACGAGACTAGAGGTGATATTTTAATATGAGCATTGTCTTCTGTCAAAGTGACTGTGCAAGGGAAATGTACTCACAGTTTTCAAGGGATAAGGACTCTAAACATAGGTAGAAAAGATCTTCCTTGACTCAACAGGTATGCCCAGTGATGAAATTGAGGGTCTCTCATAGGGACAACATCTTTTGCAACATACATTAAGGTAATAACAGAGTCACACTGCTGTGCTTTTTAAAAAAAGACAAGCTTGTCACATTTCAGTATGCTGCTATACTAACACTCAGTGCTGCCAGGCAATCATTGCCTTGACTATCATTGCTTTTGAGACTTGTTTTATAAACTCAGTTTAAAGAGCAATTACTCAGTTGCTCTCAGCTGCTCTCTATCTTGGAAAATTCATTATTAATAAGAAAAAAAAAACAACACATGGCAAATACTCTACGATTGGTACTGGAGCTGTTTGTCAGAGATGTTCAACTTTTCTGTGTGTGTGTGTGTGTGTGTGTGTGTGTGTGTGTATGTGTGTGTGAATTCAAGCATAGATGATGTTCACAGGCCAGAACAGTATCAAAGGAACTTCCCATGCAAAGATAGAAAGCAGGCTGTGTTTGATATCATCTTTAATAAATGTGTCAGCAAAGAAGGGAGGAGCAGGGGGATGTAAGGAAGGAAAGAAGAAAAATGCAAATAAACAATTTCAAATAGAAGTATCTGGTTATCATGAAAAAGAAGTCAGGCCTGCTATATTTACTCCACAAATTTCTAATCACTCCCACACCATTCCTCCTCATTTTAAACTATGAATGAAAAAAAGAGAAAGTTCTAGAAATGAGTTGATTTTAAAATTAGAATAAATGATAACAGAAGTGGTGATCAACTTTAGTCTAAAACAGGAGATGGGTCAAAGGCTGGTCAAAGAACACTGCTCTCTACTTTGGCATGACTGTTTTCCTTGCTTATATTAGGCTGAACATTCACCAACCATTCTAATTTCCCTGTACTGCAATTCATATCCTAAAAAGGGAGTACTAAATATAGGCTCATCTGTCTCAGTGATAGAATGTTGTCCTGATTTTAACCTCCAACATCATTTGATAGACAGACTACATCTCTAATTTTCTTTCAGGAACTCTCCACCACTGTCAGCAGTAGCATTTAACAACAGGAATGGCTTTAGGAATTTTTTTTGCCATAATCAGATGAGCACCAACAGAAACTGGTTTAACATTTATAGTGGCAATCAGTTTTATTCTGTGCTTATAAAGCTACTCCCTATCTAAAATGTTTTTTTTAAGTCAGCCTCTACAACTTGTTAATTTGCATGAAATAAAAAATAAGATGTCTTTAATATAATAAAACCACGCACTGTAAAATAAAAAAAAACACATGGATAATTGGGGGTTGGGTATTTAACTTATATAAATTAACTTCTGAATCCATGCAGATGACAATAAATGAGAGGGAAAAGTAAGCTGGAATGAAAGAGAAAGGAAAAAGGATGAGGGAATGAGGGAGATGTACAGAGGAAAGTAATGTTTATATACATAGAAAAGAGCGACAATGGACTGAGAAGGAATTAGGTAACTTTGAGAGAACCTAAGGTGCTAATGAGTCCAAAGGACAAGTTAACACATATAAACATTCACCTGCTCACACACATGTGCACACACACTATGTAATATACTTACACATATACATATACATATACATGCACATAGATATCATCTATCTATCTATATATATATTATATATATATAATGGTTTTACACACATATACATTGTCTTAGTTATGTCTCTTTCTGTGATGAATCACCACTGGGAAAAGAACACATCTATTCCACTTGTATTCCAGGTAACAGTCTTTCACTGAGGGAAGTCAGAGTGGAAACTCATGGCAGGAACCTGGAAACAGGAAATGAAGGGGTGCTCTGTATGGGCTTTTCTTCTATGGCTTGCTCAGGTTACTTGTTTACAGAACCCAGAACCACTGTCTTAGGGATGCCACCATCCACTCTAGACTGAATTCTTCCACATAAATCATTCACTAAGAAAATGCTCTACAGGCTTGCCCATAGCCTGGATTTATGAAGACATTTTCTTATTTGAGGCTCCTTCCTCTCCAATGACTCCAGTTTGTGTCAAGTTGACACAAAATTAACTAGAACATAGTATGTGTGTATATGTACATATACATATATACTCACAGATACATATATAATACATATGTGTGCGTATAGTGTGTGTGTGTGTGAAATACCATGCCTAACACTATTTATAGTGTGCTGTACCTGTAACTGAAGTTATGCTCATGGGTAATTTTAATAAAGATATTATGTTTACTATATGATTCTCATGTAAGAAATTTGTGTACAATGTGTAAAACATTGTGTAATGTCTGATATGATTTCTTTTATTTTGCCAGATGATACTGCTGTTGCTCTTATTACATATAAGTCTCTTGGAAATATTCTAAATGGCTCCTTTTTTAATAACAAAGAAGGAATTAAGGAAGTAAAACTGAACTCTCTTATTGTTACTGGTGCCATTCGTTCAGAAATCAAGTCTGTCCTATCTGAACCTGTACTCCTGACTTTACAAAATATTCAGGTGAGCTTACTCTTAAAGTGGCATTTAAAAACTATTTTATTTATGTCATGTGCTCTAGTGTTTTGCTGCATGGACTCCTTTGCACTGTGGGCATATAGTGGTCACAGAAGACACAGAGAATATCAAATCTCCTATAACTGACTTCTTGACAGTATGGGACAGAATATGGATGCTGGTTATGGAAACAGGTCCTCTGTAAGGGCAGTTAGTTCTAGTAAGTGCTGAGAGATCATCCTCTCTGTGAAATGCTTAAAGGGCTCTAAATTTTTTTTTCACAAGGGATGGAATCTAAATGTGATCATTGAAAAGTAAGAGAAATTATCAAGCTTATGTAACCTTGCTACTGTTATGGTCCATATTTTATATCAACAATCAATCAATCACTGTTCAAAAAGGAGTCCATAGGCACCCACCTATGGAATGATTCTTGTAAGAAAACGATGTTTTCAGTTATGGCCTTAGGTTCAAATGGGTACTTTAAAGCCTGTGGCCACATACATTATTCAATTTAATTTCAGTGACAATTGAAATAAAACAAGAGCAAAGGAAATATGGAAAGCTATGGTCAGTGAAGCCGCAAGTAAGATTAAAGAGGATGAGGGAAAACACTAATGAAAATACACCTTACATCCTATGGGACTGTGACGAGAACACTAAATATAAGTTAAATGGTTTTTAAATTTTCAAGTGTGTGTATTGATGAGAATGTGGAAAAAAAAGGAAACCATTGCACATTGTGGTTGCAACTATGTATTGTCTAGCCATTAAGGAAAATTATATAGAACCCATCAAATTGAGAAAGGAAACTGCAATGTGATCTATCAGTCACCCTACTATGTGAATCCAAAGTTGGAAAGGTTTTGGAAAGATATTGTGCTCCCATGATGATAGTAACATTAGTCACAACAGCCAAGGCTTGAATGAAAAATACATCCATTGAGGGCAGAAAAATATAATAAAATATTTTATAGCTTTGGGTAATATAATATCAAATCGACAGCTCTGAAAATATTCATACAAGTAACACTATATAGATTATCCAGTTTGTGTTTAGGAATATCTATCTATCTATCTATCTATCTATCTATCTATCTATCTATCTA
>JAQQSO010005382.1:0-12091 GCA_028658305.1 Pachyuromys duprasi
AAGGGCTCTCCCCTGGAATGGAGATTTGGCACCTCCTTCTGTGCCAGGGGCTGTGCACCACTGTCTGAGATGATATTTGGGGCACACACAGTGGGTTTGGATTGGTGTGCATCCGCTGTATGCAGGGCTGTCTGAAATGGTGCCCGAGGCCTTCTCTGTCTGGCCTGTGGACAGACACCCGAACTGGGGTTTTTGCTGGTGGATGTGTGCAGCTTTCGCCTTCATTGTGCGGTCTGGTCAAGATGGTCCCAGGATCCTCTCAGCTGTGGGTTGAGGCAGAACTCGGGTTACTCTTAGACCTGCTGGCGGACTCACACACTGACTGAGTTTTTGCTGGCGGAAGCGTGCCCCCGCAGTGTGAGGTCTGGTCAAAACGGTCCCCCAATCCACTCAGTCTGGGGTGATTCTGGTGATAGGTCTGAGCCTGCAGCACACCCGTGTGTTGAAGCAGAACCCGGGTGCAGTATGAGCTCGCAGTGTGCAGTTCAGTGAAAACGGCACCCGGTTCCTCCTGAGACTGCCCGGGAGATTGTGAGATCCAGTCTATAATGGCGGGTGTGGGCGCCCAGCAGGCTGCTTGTTCAGATCAGAGCTGTGCGCTGCTGGTCACCGGGAAATTTTTCCAGGTAATAACTGGGTGTCCCTAGGGTTTTCCCACTTGATTTTCTCACCGTAGGAGTTCCGCTCACCTGGCACTCACAATGCTGGCGTTTTAGGTCCCAGAGTTCAGTCTCCTGGTCGCTGCATTGTTTCTGCTCTCCTACTCCTCAGACACAGTGTTCTCTCGTGGCAGCCAGCTTGGATCCAGTATCAAATGCATGTGTTTTATGACAGTCATTTAAGAGAAATATGTTATTAACCAAATTATGTTAAAAACTTGTTTATTTCAGGAAGGCTTATAAATTATCTTTACATGAAGAAATAAACTCATATCTCCAATTAAATAGCATGAGAATTTATGGCTGTTAACATCTGAAGAATGAACTTGTGGTTCCCATTGTATATCTATTCACATAGATTTGTTCAAGGATCTCCCACTTATACTAAAACCCCACAAACTAATGGCACTTACATAAAATGCCACTGTGGTATTTCAACAGGATCTACATTCATCCTTTTGTATATTTTGATCTTCTCTGATCACAAACAATAGTTAATGCAACACAAAACTTATAAATGATTGATTTAATTGTATAGGGAATAATAACAAGGAAGAAGAGTACATATACATATAAACATCATATACTTAAATTTTATGCTCCTGTCTTCATTTGATTGAATTTATAAGTGTGGAAAAAGGAAGACCCCATATTCTAGTGCAGATATTGAGCGGTTTGTCAACATGTATGTGAGTGAGCATGAAGCAACCCATCCCCTGAGACAAATCCGTGATCAGGCCTGTGCTATTGTCCATCTCTTGATAAGAATTAGAAGAATTTCTTTGTCAGATATGTAGCAGCTTCTCTTCTGAAAGAGAAGAGTTAGCCTTTAACTATTTAAGCCAGTAAATTTTGGAATAATTTGTCATAAAGTCATAGGTAGAATAAACTATAATGTTTTTAGTTAGTCCATCAGAGTAGTCAGATTGTGATAAGGTTAATTCATAAAAGACCACAATTCTTGAAATAAAAGTAAGATATATGTTTTTATGGGTCTTCCTCATAGCCACAATGAAAGGAAAAGATAGATCTTGATCAGCTTAGACATTGCTGTTAGTGTGGAATGATAGATGACAGGGATTAAGAACTCCAGAATGTCTCTAAATAATGGAAAGTGGACGTACTTGCAGAGTGAGTTTGCACACAAACTTTTCAAGGACCCATGAATTTCCCATGTAAGAGACAGAATCAAAAACAGAAGATTCAAAGTTGAACATTGATGCCTGGTGCTATTACAGAATGGACCATACAATATTGGATTTAATCCTAAGAAAGCATTGATAAAGCAACTTGAACTTCACTGATCTCAAACAAAATCAATTCAAAGATAAATACTGTAAACTCTATCAGATTGAAGGAGAGTGAAACATATCTGCAGCTAATAAACTATAAACTAACACTAGTAGGTCAAGTACTGTTTTTAAAAACTGAGGAAGTATCTGAAAGCAAATCGTTATATATTTACAAGAGAAAAATGGACACTTGAATCTATACAAAATATTCCTAAAGACACCTAGCATGTGACACAAAAATAAAATATTGTTGTTAGTAAATTACTAAGAGCTAAAATATAAAGTTATAAAAAATAGAAGTTTAATGAATAAGGAAAATTGAAGCCCAAGGAAGTTAGCAGTTTATCTTTCTGAAAAAAATTGGTTTAAATATGTTCAAAGACAAAAAAGAGGAGCCTCATAGGTAAAAGGTTTAAAAATGTTCACAATCCTTTTAAAACTGGAGATCATAGATTACAGTAGTGAATATTTAAATTTAAGTATAAAATACTATTATTTAATTATACAATAGATACATGTTTTAAAAAGCATAGAAACTGAAGACAAATTTAGAACAATTATTCAGAAAATCTAAAATAAAAAAGACTGAAAGTGGAAAAAATTGCAATGAAATCTTGTATGATAATATTAAGTATTTTGGCAAAAAGAAAATAGCACTAGAAAGAAACAATAAGAGATCTAAAAGGAGTGAAATTAAACATAAGCCAGACAGACCAATGTCAAGTACATTAAAAACAGCAATCTTTATAGAGAGTCTGGCCTGGTGGAACACACATGTAATCCAGCACTCAAGAGGCAGAGGCAGGGACTGTCTCTGACATGAACTCAGTGGCTGGCTCTTTGTTCACCTCCCCTCTGAGGCTGAAGCAGACTTACCAGGCCACAGAGGAAGACACTGCAGCCAGTCCTGATGAGACCTGATAGGCTAGGGTCAGGTGGAAAAGGAGAAGGACCTCCCCTATCAGTGGACTTTGGAAGGGGCATGGGAGGAGATGAGGGAGGGAGGGTGAGATAGGGAGGGGATGAGGGAGGGGGCAAAGTGAATAAACTATAATTAATAAAAAATAAATAATTAAAAAATGCAGAGGCAGACTGCTCTTATGAGGGAAGGATGGTGGGATTGAGAAGGAATGAGGGAGCAGGATACAGCTGGGATACAGAGTTAATATAATGCAACTAATAATAAAAAATTTAAAAGGGAAAAAAATAAGGGCTTTTAAAGAAACTGTACTGAAATAATTATAATTAAAAACAAACTACTGGAAACGATCATCCTGAGTGAGGTATCCCAAAAGCAGAAAGAAACACTTGGTATAGACTCACTTATATAGACCTATAGGATAGGATGGTCATGGTGAAATCTACACACCTAGAGAGGATATACAGGAAGGAGGACCCAGGGTGGGATGATAAATCCTCACTTAGATGGACAAATGGGATGGACTTTGAATGTAGGAGAAAACAAGCAACAGGACAGGAGCCTACCACAGAGGGCCTCTGAAAGACTCTACCTAGCAATGTATCAAAGCAGATATTAAGACTCACAACCAAGACTTCAGCAGAGGGCAGAGAATAATATGAAAAAGGGGGGAGTTAGTAAGACTTGGAGAGGACAAGAACTCCACAAAGACCAAATAGATCAGGGCACAGGTGTCTTTTATGAGACTGTTTCTCCAACCAAGGACCATGTATGGATAAATCCTAGAACCCCTGCTCAGATGTGGTCCATGGTAGCTCAGTATCCAACTGGGTACCCTAGTAAGGGGAACAGGGGCTATTTCTGTCATGAACTTAATGGAACCTTCCCCCACCCCCCGACGGAGGAGCAGCCTAGCTAGATCCCAGAAGAGGACATTGCAGCCAGCCCTGAGGAGACATGATAAGCTAGGGTCAGATGGAAGAGGGGAAGGTCCTCCCCTATCAGTGGACTTGGAGGGGGACAGGGAGAAGATGAGGGAGGGATGGGGAGAGTGGGACAGAATGGGGGAGGGGCTATGGCTGGGATACAAAGTACATAACCTGTGATTAATATAAAAATAAATAAATTTCTTAAAAAAATAAAAAACTACAAATGTACTAAGAAATTCAATCAAAAATAATCTGCTTAATTTTAATCAAAATTTCTAAGCTTGACAATGCAGCCAGTCCTGATGAGAATTGATAGACTAGGATCAGAGGGAAAGGAAAGAGGAATTCCCCTATCAGTGGACTGGGGGAGAGGCATGGGAGGAGAAGAGGGAGGGAGGGTAGGATTGAGAGGGGACAGGGGGGGGGCTAGAGCTGGAATACAAAGAGAATAAACTATAATTGATACAGAAAGAAAATAAGAAAGAAAGAAAGAAAGAAAAAATTCTGAATATGCTCTAGATAGTTTTTTAATGATTTGAAAAAAAAAAGCTTTATTTTGTTTTGCAATGAGACCAAGCATCAGATAGATAATACCTTCATTTTATAAAGTTTAGCAAATTATTGATGAGATCTTCATACAATTGTTTCTAATTTGAATGAATAAACCATCTGCTTGAATCCTAATCCAATGCCAAATATTAGGTAACAAACTGCCAGAAGACTACATTGTATTCTGATTTTAGATGAGGAAAATCTATTTAAACATACACTTTTCTTTTTCTGGGAACACAAGATACTTCACTCTTCTGCAGAAATTCTTAATGTTGTACACCGTTAGACTGAAATTAAGAGTGGCCCATTTGTTAAAATAAATTCTTTATGCATCAGCCTGTAATCACAGATATCCTAAAAACTTTAAAACACACACACACAATATGGAAACTACCACTGTACCTGCTTCTAAAATATATATAAACACATAACATTAAAACTTGTTCAACTACTTTGGAAATCAATCTGGCTCTTTCTCCAAAAATTGGAAATAAGTCTACCTAAAGACCTAACTATACCACCACTGGGCATATATCTAAAAGTTGCTCCACCATACAAGGACAATTGCTTTAGTCCTAATAGCCAGAATCTGGAAACATCTTAGATGTCCAAAGAATGGATACAGAAATTATGATACATTTACACAATGGAATGCTACTCAGCAACTAAAAACAAGGGAATCATGAAATTTGCAGGCAAATGATGGGAGCTAGAGAAGATCATCTTGAGTGAGGTAACTCAGACTAGGACAGACATGGTATGTACTTACTTATAAGCAGATTTTAGTCATGTAGTGCAGGATAAACATACTACAATTTATATCACCAAAGAAGATAAGTAACAAGGACACAAGGGAGGGTGCTGGAATCTCACTCAGAATGGGAAGTAGAAGGTCAGGGAGGGAGTGTGGGGAGAAATGAACGTGGATAACAGACCTAAGGAGGAGAGTAGGGTGAGAGGACAGAAGGCCTACAGAGAGAAGAGAAACCATGGGCAGGGCGTCTCTATGTCAACCTGGAGACCTACAACAGAGTAGGCTTCTGGTAGGATATGAGGGTAAATGTAGCTGAGACAGCTAGTAGTAGGGGTCGTGGAGATAGAAGACACCCACTAGCCAGACAGGACTACTAGTGGAGGAAGGAGAGCATCAACCCACCCACAAAATCTTTGACCCAAAATTTACCCTGCCTATAAGATGTGCATGAATAAAGATAGAGCAAAGATTGAGGGAATGTCCAAGCAGTGCCTGGCCCAAGCTGAGACCCACCCCATGGGAGAGAGCCAATCCCTGACACTGTTAGCAATATTCTGCTATGCTCACAGACAGGAGCCTAGCATAGCTTCCCTCTGAGAGAGTCCACCCAGCAGCAAATAGAAACATGCTGACACAGGCAAACATTAGGTGGAACCTTGGGAGTCCTCTAGAAGAGTAGGGGGAAAGGATAGAAGATCCCAGAAAGACAAGAGCTCCAGAAGAAGACCAAAAGAGCCAACAAGACAGGGCCTGGGGGTGGGAGTTTGCAGAGACTGAAGCTCCAGCCAAGGACCATGCATGGACTGGACCTAGGTCCCCTCCACAGATGTAGCCAATTGATCTTCGTATGGTTACCCTAGTAAAGGGAGCAGAGAATGACTCTGACATGGACTCTGTTCCCTGCTTTTTCAATCACTTCTGTCTGGCTGGGCTGCCTTGCCAGGTCAGAGGGGAAGAGGATGTGCTGAGACCTGATGCGACTTGATGTTCTGGGGTGGGTTGGTAGTGGGGGCTCCCCTTTTCTGAGGAGTTGGGAAGGGGGAGTAGGGGAAAGAGAAAGGGAGGATGGGACCAGGAAGAGAGGAGGAAGGAGACTACGATAAGAATGTAAAGTGACTAAATTAATTACTTTTAAAAAGAAAAAAATTAAAAGTGTCAAATAAGTTATTCAATAATGGGGCAGCAATACCCATACTAGTCATCAGAAGCTAACAAATAAACAGTGGAGTCTCAAGAATTGGTTATTGGTTTGAAGTTGTTGTATATTGAGGTACTAGAACTGCCCAAACATTAATAGTTACTGTTAGTGCTGTTGGGTTCCTTCCAGAAATAGACTATAGCATTTAAAAAATACATTGGAATGCATCTCATTAAGATGTGAAGAATAATTCGTTTGGAACAAAAATGGTACCTCAGAAAACAAACGGTTGACCAAAATGCTTTCTTTGACAACAGAAAGTGGAATGATACATTAGAACTGTAAAAAAAACAGAGGCATAGAAACAAAGTCTTTGACACAGAAAAGCAGTGTACTGCACACTTTGAAGTCTTGGGAAGTGACTGATCATTTCTGAAAAAGAAAAGAATTTATGGAGACCTACAGGTAGAAAGACAGAAAAGCTGTGCTTTGAGGCAAAGGATTGAGGCGAGATGACCAGAAAAGCTCACAGATGAGTTGGAATGCCTGAAGAGCAGAAGGCTGATTTCTGAAGTAGATCACATTACTATCAACAAAAACCGAAAATGTATTAAATCATTTAATATCTAGATACGAATTATAGAAGACCCGTTATTTTAGCATGTTGTTTTATAAAATTATATGTTCCAGAAAAGGCATTCATAGCTTTCAGTCGGCTTCCTCGGGCTTTCTCTATCAGTTTAAGATATTCTCTTGAGAACCAGATGAAGTGCTAAGTGTCTTTCAGAAACATGAAAGATCTTTCATTCTTTAAAATGGCAGAATGTAACTTAGCCAATATGGTCATACTGATTAATCAATGGATCATTGTAAAAAACCAAATTGCAAGGTGCATATATAAGTGGAATGGATTCTTACTCTGAAATATAAAAATAAATGGACATAAAAGAACTGAAGGTAATTGCTGAACCAAAAAGATACAAAGTTTTACATAAAATAAAGAGCATGCAAAAGGAATTGAGCATTGATGTTTAAAACTCACCATTCATATCCCCCTTGTTCCATAAATCTCCCTGTACTCTGTCCAATGTTTGCCTGTGAGTCTGCATTTGCTTCCATCCCCTTCTGGGAGGAGTCTTTTTTAATTAAATTTTATTTTTTAAATTAATTACAGTTTATTTACATTGTATCCCACCTGTAGCCCCCTCCTTCATTCCCTCCCAATACCCCGCACCCTCTGTCATCTTCTCCCTGCCCCTCCTTAAGTCCGCTGATAGGAGTGGTCCTCCTTCTCTTCCATCTGACACTAGTTAATCAGGTCTCTTTAGGACTGGCTGCATTGTCTTCCTCTGTGGCATAACAAGGTTGCTCCTCCCTCTATATGAAAGGAAGTCAAAGAGTCAGCCGTTGAGTTCATGTCAGAGACAGTCCCTTTTCCCTTAATAAGACACCCACTTGGATACTGAACTGCCATGGGCTATATCCAAGCAGGGGTTCTAGGTAATATCCATGTATGGTCCTCGGTTGGAGTGTCAGTTTCAGAAAAGACCCCTGTGCCCTGATATATTTGGTTCTTGTGGAGCTCCTGTCCTCTCCAGGTCTTAGTAACTCTCCCTTCTTTCATATGATTCCCTGCACTCTGCCCAAGGTGTTATGAGTCTCAGCATCTGCTTTGATCCACTGCTAGGTAGAGTCTTTCAGAGGCCCTCTGTGGTAGGCTCCTGTACTGTTTCTTGTTTTCTCCTACTTCCAATGTCCACCCCATTTGTTTTTCTAAGTGAGGGTTGATCATCTTACCCCGAGACCTCCTTCTTGTTTAGCTTCTTTAAGTGTACAGATTTTAGTATGTTTATCTTCTCTTATAGGCTAGTATCCATTTATAAGTGAGTTTATACTGTGTGTGTCTTTCTGCTTCTGGGATACGTCACTCAGGATCATCTTTTCTAGATCCCACATTTCCCTGCAAATCTCATTATTTCCTTGGTTTTTAATTGCTGAGTAGTATTCCATTGTGTAAATGTACCACAGTTTCTGTATCCATTCCTCTGTTGAGGGACATCTGTGTTGTTTCCAGGTTCTGGCTATTATGAATAAAGCTGCTACAAAGTGTTGTGTACTTGAGCAACTTTTGGATATATGCCTAGGAGTGGTATAGCTGGATCTTGAGGAAGCACTATTCCTATTTGTCTTAGAAAGTGCCAGATTGATTTCCAAAGTGGTTGTATAAGTTTACATTCCCACCAGCAATGGAGGAGTGTTCTGCTTTCTCCACCTCTCCAGCATGTGTTGTCACTTGAGTTTTTGATCTTAGCCATTCTGATGGGCGTAAGGTGAAATATTAGGGTTGTTTTGATTTGCCTCTCCCTGATGGCTAAGGATGCTGAACATGTCTTTAAGTGTTTCTCTGCAATTCGATATTCCTCAATTGAGAATTCTCTGTTTAGCTCTGTACCTCATTTTTTAATTGGATTGCTTGATTTATTGCCTTTTAACCTCTTTAGTTCTTTATATATTCTGGATATTAGCCCTCTGTTAGATATAGGGATGGAGAAGATCCTTTCCCAGTCTGTAGGCTGTAGTTTTGTTTTGACGACAAGCGTCCTTTGCTTACAGAAGCTTTTTAGTTTCATGAGGTCCCATTTATTGATTGTTGATCTTAGAGCCTGCGCTGTTGGTGTTCTATTCAGGAAGTAGTCTCCTGTGCCAATGAGTTCTAGGGTCTTCCCCTCTTTTTCTTCTAACCGATTTAATGTATCTGGTTTTATGTTGAGGTCTTTGACCCACTTGGACTTTAGTTTTGTGCAGGGTAATAAATATGGATTTATTCTCATTTTTCTGCATGTAGACATCCAGTTGGACCAGCACTGGGTGGAGTCTTTTAGAGGACATCTATGGTAGACTTCCATCCTGTTCCCTCTCTTCTAGTGCTTCCTGTGTCTATCCTGTTTTTCCCTAAATGAGAATTAAGCATCTTCCCTAGGATCCTCTTCTTTCTTAGTTTCTTTAGGTGTACAGATTTTAGTATGTTTTTCCTATATTATATGTCTAATATCCACTTATAAGTGAGTATATACCATGCATATCTTTCTGTTTCCGGGATACCTCATTCAGGATGATATTTTCTTTTCTTTCATTCTCTTTGTAAAGTTATATTTTATTTTTTATATTAATTATAGTTTATTTACTTTACATCTCAGCTGTAGCCCCCTTGCTCCTTCCCATCCAACCCTATGCTCTCTCCCTCCTTCATCTCCTCCCTGTCCCTCTCCCAGTCCACTGATAGGGGGGGTCCTCCTCCCCTTCCATGTGACCTTAGTTTATCAGGTCTCATCAGGACTGACTGCAATATCCTCCTCTGTGGCCTACCAAGGATGATCTTTTCTAGATCCCACGTTTTCCCGTTAACTTTCATGATTTCCTTGTTTTTAATTGCTGAGTATTGTTCCATTGTGTAAATGTATCCATTTTCTTGTTGAGGGACATCTGGGTTGTTTCCAGGTTCTGGCTATAATGAATAAAGCTGCTATGAACATGGTTAAACAAATGCCCTTGTTGAATACTTGAGCATATTTTGGCTATATGCCTAGGAGTGTATAGCTGGGTCTTGAGGTAACACTATTTCCTGTTTTCTGAGAAAGTACCAGATTTATTTCCCCGGAGGGGACAGGAGCCACACAAGGGGATCAACAAACCCCAAAAAGCAGGGCCCAGGGAGACTGCAGAGACTGATGCACCAACCAAAGACCATGCATAAAGATGACTTAGACCCAATACTAAGATATAACCCATAATCAGCTCAGTCTCCCTGTGGATTCCCTAGTAAAAGGAAAGAGAGAGCCTCTGACATGAACTTAGTTGATTGCTCCTTAGTCCTGGTGGAGCAACTTAGCCAGCCCACAGAGGAAGAGGATCCAGGCAGTCCTGATGGGACCTGAGAGACTAGTCAGACAGTAGAGGAGGAGGATTTCTGTTATCAGTGGACTAGGGAAGATATATAGGGGAGGAAGAGGGAGGGAAGGAGGATCGACAGAAAGGAGATGAAGAAGGGGGCTACCACTGGGATACAAAGCAAATAAATTGTAAACAACAACAACAATCATCATCATCATCATAATGAAAAATCACTCTTCATACGTAAGCATCTTCAGTATCAGTGCATGTCAATTAAATCTATGCATGGTAAATAGAATATAATTAGTAACATATTGATTATGTTATTAGTATCACCAGAAATGGAATTTAGTTCTAAAAACATATTCAGAGTTTTGACATTAAATTTCAGCTTTCAACTTTTAAATGTTACAAATTTTGTTTTCTTGACACCAAGAAAATCAAATTAAATTTTGATGTATATTAATATATTTACATATGAGGGATCCAAGATGGATACCCCGGGAGGACACTGTGTTTGAGGAGTAGCACAGCAGTGATGTAACAGTGACCAGGAGACTGAACTCTGGGACCTAAAACACCAGCGTTTGTGATTGCCAGGTGAGCAGAATTCCTATGGTGAGGAAATCAAGTGGAAAAGTCCTAGGGACAGCAAGTTATTCCCCCCCAAAACTGGGAGTGACCAGCTACGCACAGCCCTGATGTGAACACGCAGCCGCACTGGGCACCGCCAGCCATTCTGGACTGGGACACACAGTATCCGGGCCAGACTGAGAACCCCCCCCCCCAGATACCGATCCAGACTGGGCTGCATTGGGTGGGCCCACACACCTCGGCACCACCAGCCACCACCCTGGACCTGGACACATAATATCAGGTACAGACTGAGGTGCCCCCAGATACCATCTCAGACTGTGGTGCACAGCTCCTGGCCCAGAAGAACGAGGCATCAAGTCTCCAGACCAGAGGGGAGTCATCAGCTGCCATCTCAAACCGGGACACTCAGTCTCTGGCACAGAGTGAGGAGCCAAGCCTCCAGACCAGAGTGGCAACCAGCCTGTGGTGCGCACAGCTTCTAGAACAGAGCACAGAGCCAGGCACACAGATCCCACAACAGAGATAAACTGAGGCAACAACACACACTCTCAAACCACTGGAACTCCCTAATCTTCTTGAAGAATACTCCAGACACCAGAGATTGACAGTTCCAGTCTGAAGTTCAGCCTCAAAGCACAAAGAGCTCCTTGACTATATATAAACAAATAGACAAGATCGATGTAAGAACTTACCCAACAAAAATCAGGACACCATGGCCCCACCAGAAACACACAAAAGCAATGGAGATTTTATTTCAGCGGAGACACAGGAAAATTATGTTAAAGCTATGCTTATGCAATTATTAGAGGAACAAAAAGAGGAAATGAACAACTCCCTCAAAGAAATTCAGAAGAATATAACTGCCCAAGTAGAGAAACAATTGAAGACATAGAGATCAAACAAAAAAATAGGAACCACATTCAATCAGATGATGGAAATGATACAAAGCAAGAAAACAGAATTAGAATCTATAAAGAAAACACAAACAGAGAAAAACCTGGAACTGAAGAACTTAGAGAAAAGATCAGGAACCACAAAGGTAAGCATGGCCAATAGAATACAAGAGATGGAAGAGAGAATCTCGGGAGCTGAAGATACACTTGCTGAAATTGATTCCTCACTCAAGGAAAGAATAAAATCATAAAGTCCCCAACACAAAACATCCAAGATATCAAGGATGCCATGAAAAGACAAAACCTAAGAATAATAGGAATAGATGAAAAGAAGACTCCAGGCTCCAAGGACCAGAAAATATTTTTTAAGAAAATCATAAAAGAAAATTTTCCCAATTTAAAGAAAGAAATGTCCATAAACATACAAGAAGCCTACAGGACACCAAATAGACTAGACCAGAAAAAAA
>JAQQSO010005383.1:0-12091 GCA_028658305.1 Pachyuromys duprasi
CATGAGGTGCTGAAAAGAAGGTATACTCTTTTGATCTAGGATGAAAGGTCCTGTAGACATCTATTAGGTCCATTTGATATAGGGTGTCTGTGAGTGCCCTTGTTTCTCTGTTTTGCTTCTGACCGGATGATCTGTCCCTTGGTGAGAGTGGAGTGTTGAAGTCTCCCACTATTAGGGTGTTGGGGTCAATGTGTGATTTCAGTTTTAATATTGTTTGATTTACATATGTAGGTGGTCTTGTATTTGGGGCATAAATGTTCAAAATTGTGATGTCCTCCTGTTGGAATTTTCCTTTGATGAGAAGGATGTGCCCCTCCTCATCTTTCTTTATTAACTTTGGTTGAAAGTCCATTTTATTGGATACTAGGATTGCTACTCCAGCTTGTTTTCTGGGTCCATTTGCTTGGAAAATGGTTTTCCAGCCCTTTACTCTGAGGTAGTGTTTATCTTTCTTGCATAGGTGTGTTTCTTGGATGCAGCAGAATATAGGATCCTGTTTCCGCAGCCATTCTGTTAGTCTGTGTCTTTTTATTGAAGAGTTGTGTCCACTGATGTTAATACATAATAGTGACCAATGACTGTTACTTCCTTTTATTGTGGAGTTGTTGTCTTACTGTGATTTATTGCCTTTTTGTTGTTGTTGTCGTTGGGGAATTATCTGTATCCTATATTTTCTTTGGTGTAGTTGTTTCTGTTGGACTGAAGTTTTCCTTTTAGTATCTTCTGTAGGTCTGGGTTGCTGTGTAGGTATTGCATGAATTTTGTTTTGTCATGGAAAATTTTGTTTTCTCCATCTATGTTGATTGAATGCTTCGCTGGGTATAGTAGTCTTGGTAGGCATCTGTGTTCCCTTAAAGACTGCATGAATTCTGCCCAGGCCCTTCTGGCTTTCATAGTTTCTGATGAGAAGTCTGGTGTGATTCTGATTGGTCTATCTTCATATGTTACTTGACCCTTTTCCCTTGTTGCCTTTAATATTTTTTCTATGTTTTGCAGGTTTAGTGTTTTGACTATGACCTGACGAGAGGTATTTTTGTCTGGTCTAGTTTATTTGGTGTTCTGTAGGCTTCTTGTATGTTGATGGACATTTCTTTCTTTAAGTTGGGAAAATTTTCTTCTATAATTTTCTTAAAGATATTTTCTGTTCCTTGGAGCCTGGAGTCTTCTTTTTCATGTATTCCAATTATTCTTAGGTTTTGTCTTTTGATGGAGTCCTTGATTTCTTGGATGTTTTGTGTCTGGAGCCTTTCCAATTTTCTTTTTTCCTTGAGTGAGGAGTCCATTACAGCCAGCGTATCCTCAGCTCCCGAGATTCTCTCTTCCATCTCTTGTATTCTATTGTTGATGCTTACCTTTGTGGTTCTTGATATTTTCTCTAATTTCTCCAGTTCCAGGTTTTTCTCCCCTTGTGTCTTCTTTATAGTTTCTAATCTGTTTTCATGCTTTGTACCATTTCCTTCAACTGATTGACTGTGTCTCCTATATTGGTTGTTTCCTCTCTGTTTATCTTTAATTTTTCCTCTATGTGGGCAGTTAAATTCTTCTCCATTTCTTTGAGGGCCTTGTTCATTTCCTCTTTTTGTTTCTCTAATATCTGCATAATCATAGCTTTAACATAATTTTCCTGTGTCAATGCTGAATTAAAATCTCCACTGCTTATGGGTGTTTCTGGTGGGGCCATGGTGTTGTTTTTAACAATTTTTATTAACTACAGTTTATTCACTTTGTATCCCAGCTATAGCCCCCTCCCCCATACCCTTCTAATCTCTCCCTCCCTCATCTCTTCCCAAGCCCCTACCCAAGTCCACTGATAGGGGAAGTCCTCCTCTCCTTCCTTCTGATCCTAGTCTATCTGGTTTCATAAGGACTGACTGCATTGTCTTCCTCTCTGGCCTGGTAAGGCTACATCTCCCTCAGTGGGAGGTGATCAAAGAGCCAGCAACTGAGTTAATCTTAGAGACAGTCCCTGTCTCTAAGACAGTCCACATAGAGACTGAACTGCCATGGGCTACATCTGTGCAGTGGTTCTAGTTTATCCCCGTTCATGGTCCTTAGTTGGAGTATCAGTCTCAGAAAAGACCCCTGTGCCCAGATTTTTAGTTCTGTTTCTCTCCTTTGTGGAGCTCCTATACCCTATCTTCCCCATCTTTTATAAGTTTCCCTCAACTCTGCCCAAAGTTTGGATATGATTTTCAGCATCTGCATTGATACCCTGCTGGGGAGAGTCTTTCAGAGGCCCTCTGTGGTAGGCTCCTGTTTCCTGTTTTCTCTGTCTTCTGATGTCTATCCTCTTTCCCTTTCTGAGTGAGGACTGGTCATTTTACCTAGGGTCTTCCTTCTTGCTTAGCTTCTATAGGTTTGCAGATTGTAGTATGTTTATCTTATGTATATATCTGATACCCACTTTTAAATGAGTATACACCATGTGTATATTTCTGCTTCTGGGATACCTCACTCAGGATGATCTTTCAAGTTCCCACCACTCACTTGCACATTTTATGATTTCCTTGTTTTTAATGGCTGAGTAGTATTCCATTGTGTAAATGTACCACAATTTGTGTATCCATTCCTCAATGGAAGGAAATCTCTTTTGTTTCCAGGTTATGACTAGTATGAATAAAGCTGCAAAGAAAATGGCTGAGTAAATGTCCTTGTTGTATACTTGAGCATATTTTGGATATATGACTAGGAGTGGTACAGCTGGATCTTGAGGAAGTGCTATTCCTCATTGTCTGAGAAAGTACCAGATTAATTTCCAAGGTAGTTGTACAAGTTTACATTCCCTCCAGCAATGGAAGAGGGGACCCACAGCCTCTCCAGCATGTGTTGTCACTTGAGTTCTTGATCTTACCCATTCTGATGGTATAAGGTGAAATCTTCGGGTCATTCTGATTTGCATTTCCCTGATGAATAAGGATGTTAAGCATTTCTTTAAGTGTTTCTCTGCCGTTCGATGTTCCTCTATTGAGAATTCTCTGTTTAGGGCTGTAACCCATTTTTAAATTGGATTACTTGATTTGTTATTTTTTAACTTCTTTAGTTTTTAATATATTATTGATATTGCCCCTCTGACAGATATAGGGTTGGTGAAGATCCTTTCCCAATATCTAGGCAGTCGTATTGTCCTAAGGACTGTGTCCTTTGCCTTACAGAAGCTTTTCAGTTTCACAAAGACCCATTTATTGATTGCTGATCTTAGAGCTTATGTTGTTGGTGTTCTTTTCAGGAAGTTGTCTCCTGTACCAATGAGTTCAAGGCTCTTCTCCACTTTTTCTTCTAACAGATTGAGTATGTCTGGTTTTATATTGAGGTCTTTAATCCGCTTTGACTTTAGTTTGTGCAGTTTGATAAATATAGATCTACTTGCATTTTTCTTCATGTAGACATCCAGGTAGACCATTGCAATTTGTTGAATATGATGTCTTTTTACCATTGTGTTGTTTTGGTTTCTTTGACAAAAATAAACTATCTTGTTCTTTATAGTTAGCAGGAGTATGGATCATGGCCTTCAACATGATTTCTGGGACAATAATGATCAGAAACACAATCTGGCTGCAGTAAGATGACAAAACTAGACAATACCATCAGGGCAGCCCAGAGCATGTATATCACCATGGGTCAGGGGGCAGCACAGGCAGAAAAGGCTAGACACATTGATGTGCCCTCAGCAGCAGCACAGCCCTCAACCCTTAACATTGCTTCAGGTTGTAACACAGACCACAGACTTCTGCATAGCCACAGTCAGAACTAGACTGTAGTAGAACCAAGTTGTGGTTGGTCTGTAGTAGACCAAGTTGTGGCCCTTAGTGGCAGCATGGGTCCAAATATCACCATAGCCAAAGAGGGCAGTGCAGGCTATTAACTTCAGCAAGGTCCTCAATGCCATCAAAAAGCCAGTTCTGTCTCTCTCCACACTGCAGGTAACGCTCCATTTTTCTATCATTTTCATCTTTCTATCACATATTTGTTTATCCTAGTGGGACACAGTCCTGTACTACCTAAAAGCCATAATTTTAATCATCAGGGCAGCAAGGCATGGGAAACAGCAATGGCGACAGGGGATGGGCCCAAAACTGGAACCTCTCACCTGACACCCACAACAGCAGTCTCCACAGCAGGAAACAGGTGACCCCATCTCTGAGAGCTGGACTGGAGGCTGCTTCTTGGGCATTGGAAAGCTGCCTGTAAAGATGCTTTGAATAATCTGCACCTTGGCTAATGTCTCAACATGCAAATCAACTCGAAAAGCTTGACTTACTGCTCAAAGAACATCTGTGCTTGTGTCACCCTATGGCAGTTAGGATTAGCAAAGAATCCCCTAGTGTACTTTAAGTGTATCACAGTGATGTCCTGGCTGGCATTATGGAAACACCATGTTCAGTTATTCTGAGCTACTGTGTCATAGCCGAGCCGTGCTGCACAGTATGTGCAGGGCAACAGCTCTTTCATTCATCAAAATTAAAACTTTCAAAAAATTTCTTTGTGCTTCTGTGTTATCTCACATATCTGTTTGCTTCCAAATTTCACGATTTCCTTGCTTTTAATAGCTGAATAGTGTTCCATTGTGTAAATGTGCCACAATTTCTGTATCCATTCCTCAGTTGAGGGACATCTGGATTGTTTCCAGTTTCTGGTTATTACAAATAAAGCTGCTACGAACATGGTTGAGCAAATGTCCTTTTTCTTTACTTGAGCATCTTTTGGATATATGCCTAGGAGTGGTATATCTGGTTCTTGACCTGACACTATTCCAGATGTGACACTATTCCTGATATTCTGAGAAAGTCCCAGGTTGATTTCCCAGTCACTTGAGTTTTTGATCTCACCCATTCTGATGGGTGTGAGTTGGAATCTCAAGGTCATTTTGATTTGCATTTCCCTGATGACTAAAGATGTTGAACATTTCTTTGTTTCTCCACCAGTCTGTATTCTTCTGTTGAGAATTCTCTGATTAGCTCTGCACCTCATTTTTAATTGTATTATTTGTTTTATTTGTGCCTAATTTCTTGAGATCTTTCTGTATTCTAGGTATTCACCTTCAGTAGGATGTTGGATTTGAAAAGAACTTATCCTTGTTTGTAGACTGTTGTTTTGTTCTGTTGTCAGTGTACACGCCCTGCCCAAATGTAGCCAATATGCAGCTCAGTATTCATTTGGGTACCTAAGTAAGAAGAACTGGGGCTGCCTCTGTCATCAACTTGGTATGTTCTTTGATCACTTTCCCCTATTGATGTGGCCTTATCCGGCCAATGAGGAAGATTCCTGATGAGACTTGATATTCTTTAACCTACTGACTATTTATGTAAGTATCTCATTTTTGTTGTTGTTTTATTTTTTAATTTAATTTAATTTTTATTAATTACAGTTCATTCATTTTGTATCCCAGCTCTAACTCTGACCCCCATCTCTCCCTATCCGACGCTCTTTCCCTCTTCTTCTCCTGTTCCCCTGCCCAAGTCCAATGATAGGGGAGGTCCTCCTCCCCTTCCATCTGACTCTAGTCTATCAGGTCTCATCAGGACTTGTTTCTTTGTCTTCCTCTGTGGACTGGTAAGGCTGCTACCCCGTCACATGGAGGTGATCAAAAACCATTTAAATTTTACTTTAGACTCAAATTTATCTTTCTTGGATCTCTGATGACCTTGATAGTTAATTGTAGCTCTAACAGCAGCAAACACCAAGTTGCTTGGTCAGTCTACTTCATATATACACTTTACCTTTCTCACAGGCTTCACACTAAGAAAGATATGAGTTTCTAAAAGTTATGAGACAAAGGCAAGTAATATATATATATATGTATATATGTCTCTTGATATATATATACATATCTTGATATATATATACATATCTTGATATATATATATATATATATATATATCAAGAGACAACAAAATATACAAGTCATGCAGGTCTAAGACATATAAGTCTGAAGTTATGACAGTCCAAGAAAATGTGTTAAGGTCTGAAGATACGAAAGCTTGAGACAGTGATTTATACATCTGAGAGAGTAATTTATAGTGTATAAAGAGTTGTTTCAGATTTCTTTCTTTCTCTCTGTGAGAGAGAGAAAGTAGCAACTGTGCTACTGTTGGGGCTCTACCTAACCCTCTCGCTTACCCATAGTCAGACTTCACAACCAGTCCTACAGGCCCCTCTAGTCTTTTCCCTTAAATTGCTCCTTTCAAGGTATTTTACTACTCATTTCCTAATGTCCTCTTACCTTAGTAGGAAAATATGTCTTCTCCAGAGGTGACATAAATTTTGCTTTTCTGTCCCTGATAACTCTTCTGAGGATGCTCCTGAGTCCCTAATCTTCTATCCTCAGGCTCTATTTGGACACAACCAGTCTCCCAGTCCTCAATCACATCTTATCCTCTGCTCAATTCCTTAGTCAATCCCACTGTATGGGACACTTTTGGCATGTTTTGTGGTATGTATACATTTTACACTTTTCCATTCAAATGCTGTTTTCTCTACCCCACTATGTGCTTTCAATTCAGATATTTCATTGTGATGCTTATTCTAATCATCATCTGTCTCAAGTTTGTGTAAGCACACCACCATGTGTTCTCTGTATTGTCAATAAAACAACCAACAACAATGCTGAGCAATGGAGAGGATAGGGTGGGACATCCTGTTCTGGAGTGCGAAGAGGAAGAGTGCAAGGGATCGGCAGGAGAGGACTTCAAATGACAGGGAACATGAACAGTACCTAAGATATGACTAAAGGCAAGAATAACGGGAGAAATCTGAATGTTTAGGAAATTGTACTCGTTGGAGGTTTAGGATGGAATAACTATTGCTCAGCTTTGCGCTCTACGTTAATTAAATAAATCCTAGTCTCTGTATGGTAATTTGGGTATACAGCTGGTTTAGGAATAATTGTTGCTTAACTAAAAGATAAATAAATAGTAATTATTAATAACCCGCAACAAAATGTCACCCCTCCTTCCCTCTCTGTGAGTCATAAACCTCTCTCTATTATAATAACAGGCCTGTCTACATACATCTCCAATCTCAATATACTCCCTACACATAATCAGCCTTGCCTGGGCATCAAGCCCATCATTTCTACCTCCTCACCCTACAATATCCCCAAATTAACAGGAAAAAATACTAAGAGAACCTTATAACTACTCCAAGATCTTTCTTCATTAACTGCTGTCTCTTTACATCCTTAGGCTATCCTTTATCATCCCTGACCACAATACTCACTTTTCAGTCCTAAATCTTAAGGACACTATCTTCTCAATATTTCTGGATATACACTCCTAAAACCAATTTGTCTTCACTTAGATGGATCCTGATACCCCCAAATCCTAACACTTGACCTCGCCTGTCCTTCCCCAGAGATTCAGAGACAGTCCCCACCCTTTTGGCCAAGTGTTACTGTGGATTTGGCCTGCCTTCTCCCTTTTCTTCCTGCCTGCCTTAATATATAGATAACTTCCTTCTTTACTGTCCTTCTCTCTCCAATATCCTATTTGACCTCACTCCTCAATTTCCTCATTTCCAGAGGTTTCTGTCTCTTATCTTCCAAAGCACAACACTCCTTTCTCCACATCACCCATCTCAGATTCCCTCTCACACCACCCATAGACACCTCACTTTAGGACCACCTCACCCATCTCCACTCCCCTCTCTACAGTCTCAGCCAGCTTCCTCCATTGTAGATCCCTACATTCTCCTGATATATTCCCTGTACCATGTTATTTCTAGATGGCCACTTACATCCCATCCACAAACAATTCCTCAAGCATTAAACATTCTCTTTTCTGTTCCAGCTCTCTGCATCCTCGACATATAGAAACCTTTCCATTCTTGGACTTCCAAAATACACGAACACTGCTCTTTGCCCCATTGCATGTCTCTTCACAACTCTAAACAACACAGTCCACAGATGATCTTTTTGTCTGCACACTCTTGCCACAGCATTTCTGCTTACCTCTAAATCTAGCAAATAGCTATGGTTACCCAGAGTACTAATGTCCCACTCCCCACAGCTGTTAAAGCTTAACAGCTTTAACAGAAGCTCCAGGGTCTGCTCTCCTAATCTATTCTCAGCACAGTCTTCCTCAATTCTTAACTTAAAATGGACTACACCACCCCTTCTGCCTTCTCAGATTTTATCTCTCCGAATTTCTCTCATCAGAGATTCACTGGTGATATTTCTTTCCTATCCTTCTCCTAATTACTCCACACTTAATTTCTTTTCCTAAACATTTCTCAGATCCTCTACACCCCTGACCAACAGTCTTCAAGCTCCTATCACATCCCTTTTCCACAAAAGAGGATCCTATAGCTACCTCTGCTACAATTATTATATAGCTGGCAGCTCTTTCCTGTCAGACAGGCATACCAGACTGACCCCTCCATTAGTATTACTCATCCTCAACTTCTGACTCCTGTGCTCTTGAGATCACCCATTCCCCACAAACCTCATTTTTTTCTCACACTCATACATTTCCTCTGCCCAAATGATTGCTAAACATCTACTGCCAACTACCTCCCCTAAATTAACTGTTTAGATGTTCTCAGACATCACCACACTAAACAAATCATAAATCCTACACACCCAGTTATAAGATATAACCAAACCCAAACCACCTCCTCTCTCTGTGTTGCTGTCTGTTTCTGTATCTCTCTCTGTCTCTGTCTCTGTCTCTCTCTCTCTCTCTTACACACACACACACACACACACACACGATTAAATTCTAACTTGGGTGAAGGTCATCCAACAAACTCCATCCTCAACCTCTCTGACAACTCCTTAAATGCCTCTCACTGTTTTCTTTCTGCTTCTTCAAATTCATTGGTCAGCCACAGTTCCTCTCCCTGCCATTACCATAGTAACAAATGCCCTATCCTCAGTACTTGATGCTTGCATCCTTAACCATCTAAGTCCCCCTTTTGGAACAAAAGCCAAATACTCTCAATCTGCCCACACCAACCTTCCCAGAACTGTTACTGACTGTTTCTCTTATTCTCTGTCAAGACCCTCCCAAAATCCAGTAGTCTTAAAATATCTCAATTGATCACCTCCCCCTGAGGGGGGTACAGTGTTACCAGGCCACAGAAGAAGATAATGCAGCCACTTCTGTTGAGAACTAGTAGACTAGGATTGGAAGGAAGGAAAAGAAGACCTCCCCTATCAGTGGATTTGGGGAGGGGCATGCTTGGAGTAGGGGGAGAAAGGAAGGGGTTGGGAGGGGAGGAGGGAGGGAGCTACAGGGGGGATACAAAGTGAATAGAGTGTAATTAATAAAAAATAAAAAAAAAAAACAGGTCCTACCCGAACACCTTAAAAAAACAAAAGACTATTTTGATGCAACCAGAGCTTCTCAAATTATATTCTCCCACACACAACCAAAAGCTTGTTTTAGATTACAGTTGCTCACAAATTAAATTTATATAGCCAAAATAAATTTTTTGTGTCCTCTCAAGAATTATCAGATTCCTGAAAAATACTCCTGACAATTAACAGCCTAAATTATCCTGCTTAATGGCTACTCTGAAAGATGGATTATCTCCCCATTTCCCTGGGCTTGACACTCCTCTTCCCTGCTACCAAGACCATGAAACTAACACTTTCAAATGTAAGACAGATTTTTTTTTCTAAACTGCTTAACTTTGTTCCAGTAGATTTCAAACAACCACACAGTACTCAAGCAGCTCCTATGCAGTCCCTGCTATTTTCTTAGAATCTATATCCTGGTCCTGTCCCACAAGGTACACTTCCCTAGTCTCTTGTCTGGGGCTCAGAATTGCATTTATTAGAACAGGCAATTAAAATGTAGTCGATATCAAACTGTGCTTTTAGTGTAAAATATATTCTAAATATTTAGTTCAGTTTCTTATTACATTTTAAAGAGGCTAAAAATTAAAATGTTCCCCTGAGGAGGTAGGGGCCAGGCCACAGAAGAAAATATTGCAGCTACTCTTGATGAGACCTGATAGACTAGGGGCAGAGGAAGGGGAGGACCTCCCTTTTTCTGTGGACTGGGAGAGAGACACAGATGGAGAAGACAGAGGGTGGGATTGACAGGGGAGGAGGGAGGTATAAGGGGGGATACAAAGTGAATAAACTGTAATTAATTAATTAATTTAAAAAATCAAAATGTCCTATGGAGCTTTTATGGATGCTTCTTAGAGGAACCAGGGGTCTTCAGGTCCCCTGCCTCTTCCACATGGATGACCAAGAGCACTCAGTGCAAACAACATGGGTGTCTCCACGGACAGAACACTCTCCAGAAAGGGGCTATAAGACACACTGGGAGATGAACTTGAAAACAAACTGGCTGCAGCTTTGTATCTCACATTTGTGATCTACTTTTAGAGCTGGGATTTAAAAAGTAAATTAGCTATTTCATGAATATTTTTATTTTTTCTAATGGACATAATATTGTCTTTACAACAGAAAAAATTAAAATTCTGTCATTGTTTATCCCTTAGGAACTGCCAAAAATTATGACTTTCATCCTGGCCTACAGTACCGGATACCTTAAACTGTGCCAATTCTTGTCATTTTATATCAGGTCCATAAGCCCAAGAGAACTTGCAGTTTCCCCTTACAGAAGTTACCAGGGTCATCTAAATTATAACTTACATTTCTCTACCCAGTTCATGAAAATGAGCTGATTTTCTGTCAAACAGAAAATTAAAAGGACACATTTAATATATAAAATATTTCTGAGGATTAGCAACTCTCTTCTTTCACTGTAGCCTGGAAACAAGCCCTTTTTGCAGCAAACCCTGCTAGTCATGGTCTTCTGACATTATGGAGTCGGCTGATAAGCCATTTTGAATGTGATTACTTAATGGTTTTTAGCAACATACAGCACAATGCATGCTCTTTTTCTTGTTGGTTCAAGGCAGCTTACTCTGGCATGTCACCCTGGTACTGTTTGCACAGGGCTGTGTGGTGGAACCTTATGTTTCAAAAGCTGTGTCAACAGTGGCAAGTTTTCATCTGTCTTCAAATGAGGTCACTCAGATCCTAGTTTGGACTAAAACTAATGTTTTCACTTCATCTGCAAGAGCAACTGGCAATGCTGCCCCCTGTCAGTGCATCTACAGCAGAATGTCTAGTGTGAAGTCTTATAATGTGCAGAATTTGTCCTACTCCCAATTCTTTCTCAACTTTTTGTTTTGCTCAATTTCTGTGCTTCGAATGCTTGCTCTACAATCTCCTGGAATTCCTGCTTTCTCTTTGCTCATATATATTTCATTTCCACCTGAATAATTTTCCTTTTAAAGCTCTTTAAATGTTTCATTTGTGTTATATGTTTTTTTGGGGGGGGGATGCTATTTTGTTTTTCCTTCTTTCAATTCTTCAAGAGTTTAGTGATCTACTTCTGTAAGATTTCTCCTTGAACTTGCTTAAACTTGAAGGGATTCTTGTTTACCCTGCAGCTCATTAACAGGTTTTCCCCTAATATCTTTCTTGATTATATGGGAATTTTGCATCAGAAGGTCATGCAGATGTGCTTCCATCTGAATCCATAAGGCTGTCCATAGATTGACCTGAGTGGTCTGCACTACCACCTGAAGTCATGCTGATATTCTTGGACTGTGCTACTGCCAAGGGCGCTGATGGTGTCTCTGGTCCAGTCTGTGACAGAAGGCTTGGCTGGTGTCTGTGCTCTGTACAGGAGACCATGCTGAGGCCCATGGCATGTGTGGCCCAAGATTTCATGTGGATGTTCATAGTCCATACTGTCACTAGAAACAACATGGAAGTCCATGATCAGTGCCCAACTGACTTATAGTTAAGAAATGGACATAGAATTATTCTGTGACAAACCATACAGGACCTCAGCTGCCCCTCCCCTAAAAATTATAGCAGCATCAATGGGAGGGTTTTATAAGTACTTCATGAGTTATGATTTTGCAATTCAGTTTGTCCATCATAGAAAAGAAATTCTTTGCTTAGCTTTCAAAAAGGAATTCCTTTATTTCTTTCAGATGAGATGTACTTTTTTAAAGGGGCACAATGTGTTATCCTTGATGTTTCTTTTTTTTTTTTAATTTATTTATTTTTATCTCAATCACAGGTTGGGTACTTTGAATCCCAGGCGTAGCCCCCTCCCCC